>JANHJO010002488.1:167681-178167 GCA_032468235.1 Pseudoxyrhopus heterurus | reverse complement strand
GCAAGTAGAAAAATAGGGACCACCCTTGGTGGGAAGGTAACAGCGTTCCATGCGCCTTCGGCATTTAGTCATGCTGGCCACATGACCACGGAGACGTCTCCGGACAGCACTGGCTTTGAAACAGAGATGAGTACCGCCCCATAGAGTCGGGAACGACTAGCACGTATGTGCGAGGGGACCCTTTACCTTTACCTTTATGCATGTATAAAAATAGGGTTTTAGATGCCATGTACTACAAATGGTACTACTGCTAACCAAACATGTATGTTTTTGCTTTCCAGGATCACATATGGACACATGGAACATAGCTACTACCCACAGATATTATCACAATTTCTTAGAGTGGAGGGGTAAGTTCCCTTTCTGTGATTATACTACTATACATTAATCACTTGTTCATAAACATCTACTGCGTATATAGGTCTTGGGGAAGCAATCTTCTTGTAGTTTGGAGCTGCATTTTTCCTTTTCTGTCCCATAAGAGAAAACAAAATTTTGTAAGTGGGTGGAGGCTCTTCTCTCTGAGGTAGTTCAAGACAACAGTATTAGGAGAAATTGGCATAATGAAGCCTTCTCCTTCTTTGTTTTAGCTAAAGAAATAGACAAACTATTGCTTTCCAGAATAAATATTTTGCTCATTTTCAATGGCATGACTTGTAGAAACTCCAGGAATCACTAGTTGAATTCTAGGGGCTGCATAAACCCAACAGCTGCCTAGCTCTGATCAAGCACTAGGGGCTACATATTGCTATTGCTGAACTAAATGTTAGTCACTGCTTTGTCTTTCTTGGCTGTCTAATAGGTGCTGAGGTTATTCCCCATGCCCCGTGTGCAATATGTATGGACTACAATTCAAGCTGAAACCCTGATCATTATGATTCCAGCTATTCTTCACTGGGGTTGCCATCCTTTTTGACCCATCAGGACTCCTGCACTTTTGCAAAGTCCTCCACAAACAATTACATAAACAAGATAAACTGTATCTAACAAGGAAATGCAGCAATTGGATTTAGTATTCTATTATTGTGTTGTAATACTTTCAAATGCACAGCAATTATTTGGAGACATAAAGGAGGGCAAGCCTATTAATGGTACTGGTTCTACAAACTGATCTCAGTAACTGTTCAATAAAAGCTTGGATACAGCAATTGATGCATTGTCAATCTGTGTTACTTGATGGGGTCCTATCTACCATCATATGGTTCTAACATATGCAAGTCTTGTACTCTAAATGGAAGCCCAAAAGACTTCCTATTACAAGGACTCATCTCAGCACTTGAGCTCCAATGAGAAAAAGGATGCTAATTCCTGTTATTACTTCTGTGATGGACCATGCAATCTCGTACCAGAAAAAAACTATAAAGGTGCTATTCTGCTGAGGCAAGAACTCGTAGACCCAAGAAACCAAGGAGAGTAAACATGCATTTGAGTAAATAAAAGTTGTGAGAGATTATTCAAATGATGCAAGAAATCATGGTTGCACAATTTATTTACTTTTGACTTAACATTATGTTTGCAAATCACTGATTTAGGGTTATGTGAATCCAGCTATTGTGTCTTATTTAACAAACCACAAATAGTACATTATGTGAACTGACAATGAACAACAGATGAATGTTAAGTGTTCTCTTGTTTAATGGGAAATCTTGTTTAGTGAAAAATCACCACTTTATATAATCATAGTTTGGCATCTACAGTTGGACCCAAGGCATGATATGCCCATTATATATTTTCCTTTCTACAACCTTCTTCCATCATATGTGCAGGAAGGACCTAACTTGTTTAACCTCTAAAATAATTATTTCTGTTCAGGTATAACTTTAGTCAGGTTTGTTACCTTTGACTTTTATTCTTTCCATATTCAAGCTTGCGTTGCCTGTTTCTTTCCTAGCATACCATCCAATAAATTAGCATTGACTCCTAGAAAAGTACTATGCTTCTTTTAATTGCAATCTAGCCCTCCCTTTCCCTATACTGAGGCCCTTCCTTGATGAACCTGAATTCAGACATTCAGGTGCCTGTGAGCACTGTCAAATATATGATTATCTACAGAAAGTGCAATGCCAAACCAGGTTGAGTTTCCACAACCCACTAAACAAAGTGTGGTTAACTGATCTGCGGCCCTGGGTGCATTAACCCAGACATCTGTATTAATTCAGGAACCCTCGGTTCAGTTAATTAGGGGTTAATGTGTTGTATATTTTTATGACTAGCTCATGATTCAGTGAGAAGCCAGCTTTTGTAAAAGAATTTAAACCCCTTTAGACAGAGCAGTACTGCCTTGCATTTTAATGATAGCCTCATAAAAAACATTCTTATATAGAACACTCTGACTGTGTGTATAGTTGTTGTTCTGTACATTAATAGCATAGTTGGGCCTATTCATGTGGTAGGGTTTCCGTAACCCATGCCCTAGCATTTGTATTGGTATTTATTGTTTTGGTTTGGCTAAGCCAAACTGTAATATAATTACTCTATATTATCACTGGCTGGCAACTGTTGTGGCAAGATAAGAGGGAAGGTTGCCTTGCTGATTTTGAAGCACTGAAATTCTACAGAACTGGCTTCGTGTTCTATTGTTTGCACTATTTTTTTAAAAAAAGTATTTGGCACAATTTACTTGTCTGACATGTTGTATCCCCTAAATAATTTGGTGAAGAATTTCTCATATTTGGTAGCATATAATCAACTTGATTGGAAAAATATCTATTTGACTTGTTAGAAAATGCAAATAAAATATTTCCCCTTTAAACCAGAAATAGAAAATATCTCTAATTCAGTATGTCTTAGCTCTTCAAATGTTAGAAGAGACAACTAGAAACAGCAATTTACCATGCCGAGATTACTGTATATACAATTTTCCTTTGATTGCCCAGATTATTCAATAAATAACAATAGCAATTAGACTTATATACCACCCCATAGTGCTTTACAGTACTCTTTGGACAGTTTACAATGTCAGCATATTGCCCCCAACAATTTGGGTCCTCATTTTACTAACCTTGAAAGGATGGAGGGCTGAGTCCTGTCAGGATTGAACTCGACTCTGGGCAGTTAGCTGGCAATACTGCATTCTAACCTCTGTGCCAAGTTAAATTACAGCTGGGAACTGCATCTATGCAAATAATTTACCTCCTCAGCATCAATGTTTAACTTGCAAGACGGTGCTAGTTGGTATTCATTTCCATATACTGGTAAGCTATTTTGGCCATATTCCCAATTTTATATTACGGTAATTTGTATTTTCTTTTAATGCCATAATCTTGATAGTTCTTCAGAAAGCAGCTTCTACCAAGTGTTTATATGTCACTTCACACATTATGTGAGCAATGGTTGGCTTAATCATATTTATGTCAGGTAATATTGAGTTCACATTCTGTGCTACACCCCAAATCAGAGGTCCACAACCTAGGGTCTCAGAACACCATAAGGCCCACAAAGAGTTTGTTGTAGTCCCCAGAAATCTCCAGAAATTGTTATTAAATTATCATTTTAATATGATAACAGGAGCTAATTATTAACCACATGACTAAACTCAATATGGCACTTTAAAGCCCTAGGGTTTATCCTGTCAGAGATCCTGTAATAAAGCTTATTTGATACCACACACTAACTCAAAAATCTGATAAACTATAAGTGGGACTAAATGCTTTTTGTGAACTTGGGTTTATATAATATTCAGAACAAGAGATATTTTTACAGCATTGTAAAATTGTGTAGAAGTATCCTAAGAAAGAAATTATGATTTATAAATTGCAGCTGGCTTGGACAGCCCCAATCAAGCCACATGGTAGTTCAGAATTCTATAACCAACACAATCTGAAGAGACAGTAACAACAATAAGCAATTGACATTTTGTTCCCAATCTAAGCAACAGGATTTCTTGATATATAAAAAGGATGCTGGATTGCCAAGCAGCATTTGAAATCAACAGTTCACTGGTTTTCTCAAGCTCTGTATCTTTCTCAACAGATCTTTAAATGGAACAAAAACTTCAGAAAGAAAACCATAATTGAACTATTTATAAAGAGATAAAGCACTGATATGAAGTTAGTGATATTACATAAAGCTCAGAAAAAGGAATAAATAACACAAGAAGATTAATTACATCTGTGTAAATGAATTGGAGAAAAAATGATGCAAGAGTCATTTGGGGCGTGCATAATTGCACCAGAGTGCCTACCGTCTCTGTCCTATTGTTACCCCTAATTACTTATATATAATTCTTGTTCATGTTCTATGTTTTCCACTTTTATATGACTATGTATGTTTTTGACAAATAAAATAAATAAAATTTGTTCACAAATAGAGGTAACTTGCCAGTTTGATCTATTTATTATTTGCACCATTCTCATACAACAGCATTTTCTAATACAGGTAGTCCTCAACTTACAACCATTCATTTATGACCATTTGAAGTTACAACAGCACTGAAATAGGTGACTTATGACTATCTCTCACACGATAGTTACAGCATCTCCATGGTCACTTGATCAAAATTCAGATGCTTGGCAACTGGTTCATATTTATGACAGTTGCAGTGTCCCTGGGGTCGTGATCATCTTTTGCAACTTGACAAGTAAAGTCATTGGGGAAGCCAGATTCACTTAATGTCTGCAGTGATTCACTTAGCAACTGTGGCAAGAAAGGTCATAAAATGGGGGAAATTCACTTAACTGTTTCCTTTAGCAAATGAAATTTTGGGCTCAATTGTGATCGGAGGTTGAGGGCTTACCTGTATCTCACCTAAAAATTGCAAAATTATGCTGCAGCAAAACGTTCTGATGCCTCATATATTGTTTCTATGAATAATAAAAGATTGCCTGCCAATTAGGATAACATATGAATGCCAATGTGTAATTTAAATATGCCCAATCTGTAGGAAAGTACAAAAAATAAATAGCAAATCAGTAATCGCCTTGTCTCTCTGCCACACACACATACACACACAAAACGAGAGTTATTCCTTAACATATAAGCACTGCATAACGTCAAGGAAAGAAACCTCTTTTTAGATAGTATAGTTGAAGAGCTGTATTGGTTTACTGTGCAAAAAAATCAGAAGTCTGGTAGCCCCTTTTCCGACTAACACATATTTTGTGAGCTACAACTTACGCCTTTCTGCGTGACAGTACAGCACAATAAAAAGTATATACCGATCTCCCTCCTTGACTGAGCGCTCTAGCCCCTAACATGCCGCGGTACCTTAAACGGATAAATCTCAAAACCCAGATTTTCCAGGAGATCTCGGATCTTTCTCTCCAGATGGACCACATGTAACTCCATAGTGGTCGATCGCCAGGTCCTATGGGAAATGTAGTTTTCGCGCCGCACGAAAAGCCCTCGCCCACATGCCCAGCGTGGCGAGAGGAGTAAAGTGATCGGGGGGCGACTGCCAGCGATGCCCCCTTTGTCTGAACTTCCAAGTGTCCCGGGACTGGCTACGACGAGAAACGTCTTCGATGTCTCCGGGACATCCCCGATTGCGGCCTTGCCAGTAACGTCCCCGCTCAGAGTAATCAACGGGACGCCCGGATTTCCCCCGTCCAGAAGCCTTAGCGGCGTAGCGGAAGGCGGAATCGGCCAACCTCGGGCTCTTAGCTGTGTGCGGAGGACGCGCTCAAATCGGCGCCGAGACCAGGGCCCCGGGAGGGCGCGGGCGAAGACTTTTACGGCTTTCTTTCGCTTGCTGCCGGTCCTCAAGCGAATGTGAGCAGAACCGCCCTGCGTTTTGGCGAAGCGGAGCAGCCGCTGCCTCCTCCTTGGGTCGTCGCCTAAAAAGTCTCCTAGGCCGGTTCCGAGTCTCCCCCCCCCCGGATCGCTCAGGTGACCACCGAGTTTCTTCCGTTGGCTGGGTGCAACGGCCGAGGGTGAGCGAGGTGAATTGGTGAAGGCGCCTTCCCCAAATGCTGGCCTGGGTCAAGGACTCGGCCTAAGGCAGCTTAACTGGGTAATTTCTGAGGGGGAGTCGGTGGATGCAATTCCCCCAAAGGCGGCCGGTTTTGAAGGACTTGGGGCGGGGAGGGGAGGGGGGAGAACCGTGTCGCTCGTCATCCATTTAGATTTATTTATTGGTACAATGGCTGCGGGCTCCGCACTTCTTCCCTGCCGCTATTGGTTTAGAGGGGGGAAAGCAGGTGGAGTCAACCCGGTGGCGGGAAGGGTAGACAAAAGGATGTCTGCTTTCCTGTGTTCTCTCAACTTGTCCTCCCAGCCCTCCAAGTAAGAGGATTCTCCAGATCACCATGTGGGAGGAACAGAGAAATGAGCATCTCCTCAGGTTTTTTGGGGGGGCAAACTTTCCCATTTCTTCTGTTGACGCCTCTGGCTTCCCTCCCTTCCAATTGATATGTGGGAAAAAAGGTTTCTTCTTTTATAATTGCACCTTATCAGGAAAGTGCTACTTGAATAAAACCTCTGCATGCAAGCCTACTGGTAAGAGGCCAGTAAGGGGCAATCCCAGAAGTAGTTCTGTGAACTCAGCAACTAGAAGTATTATTGAAAGTTGAGTTCTGCTTTTCCCTGCCCTAAGAACATCTTTATTGTGGTTGCGTAAAGTACTCAAAAAAGAATTTGTTCCCCAGTAGAAGCAACTTTAATTTTTCCTGCATGTAAAAAGAGGTAGCAATACCCAGTTGCTCTTTAAAAAAGAACCCGCCTGGATGGCTTTTTCTTTCGATAAGAAAGATTGCTCTGAAGCATGCAATTTAAAATCTGGATCTGATTCTGTGATTTAAAGAATGCTTGTGAGTCCCTTTCCCGACATGAAAATGTCACTGTAGTATTTCAGTCCATTTTATTGAAATGCAAAGATAAATATTTTGCATAGTTCCCATTCTCTATCTATTTTGAGACCTTGAAAAAAGAAAATTCTGGAGAGTATATGTTTATACTCCTTTAATGGTATTTTCTATATTGGGTATGCTTCAGCTGCTCTGCAGAAAATTTACAGTGGATTTTATACAGAATGACCTGCAGTTTTAAGCCCCCATCTTTTTTGTGTGTGCTGCAATATATTTTTGTGAAAATAACGGAGGAAAATAAACATTTTCTCTGACTGCTTTTGCAGATACTCTTTTTCTAGCCAAAGATTTTCCCAAGGTTACAAATGGGTAACCAGTGGATTTCTAAAAGGCATCTTTTCCTCAACAGCATGGATTGGGACGCACGCCTCAGTTCTATATTGGTTGAAACTGACAGCAACATGGCCAAAATAAAGGCAAGTTAAGATGCAGAGCAATATATTGCTTTTCTACTGTTAGTGAAAAATATTTAGCGCTTGAGTATTCTGTTAAACATATACTAAGTATGTAGATACAAAAACACCTTAAGAGATGTATTCTGTTAAGTGAAAAGATGTTGGTAGTTTCCTGTCTTTAATACTGTAAGTTTGACTATCAAGCTTTTCAACATTGTTAAATAGCAGCTACTGGGCAGGTGAACAAGTTATAATAAATGACAAAATAAAAAGAGAAAGAATAAAGTGTTTAATTAAAGCTTGACTCCTGGTGACTTTGTAGGGACATGTATATATAGTTTGTTGGCAACAGTACATAAGTTGTTTTTAATTGTTTCTTCTAGGGACTCTCTTCAGCTTTCCAGGCACTAGCCTGGAAAGTCCACAGCATATATTGTGTGATAGTTTCCCATCCGAGTACATAACACTGATCCTGCTTGTTCAGCTACATGCTGCTATCTTCATTGAGGTCATATTTAAATACTTTGATAGTGACTGGGACCAGTGTTTTAATGCTCAGTTCAAATAGTAGAACAACATGACAACATTTTGGACAAGCATTGACCTTTACATTTGGAATAGAAGATGTAACAAGTGTTGCATATTTCTTCCTGATTTGTGGTTCCCATTAGATTTGTATTGAATTAATTATGTAGACTCCTAGAGACTTATCAAGATTTAACTTAAGTTACAGGCTTTGTTTAGTAAAACAGATGGAGAATATGTGATCCTCCAAATGTTTGCTGAATTGCAGCTGTCATCAGTGGTATGAAAAAGTGCTGGGGAGCTGATAGTGTAGTTTATCTGGTCTGGGTTATCTCAGAGAAATCTTCATCCCTTATACATGTTCGTATAGTTAGGGATTTACCAACAAACCCTATATCAGCTTAACATCTAGTCTCCAGGAAAAAAAATACTCTGCAGAATTGTAGAATAATGCAATACCTTGCTTGTAAAATACAAAGAGAGACTACTTTGTTTGCAAAGTGGTTATTCTAAAAAAAACTAAGAATGTGAACAATGGACCTGAGGCTGCTATTGTAATGTTCTTTGTCTTGCATTAGTAATGTTGTATATTTTGCATTGACTGTAGTATAAAGCATCTTGAGATTTTGGAAGTATTATGAAGGAAAAAATGTTTTATATAGTAACACTATTCACTGACTTTCTCACTGATGTGGATAAATAAAACAATAGATAAAACATTCAGAACATTCAGATTGGTCCTACTGTGTATTTTCCTACTCGTAAACAGTTTAGTTCATAGGCTTGAATTAACTATTTTAATTACGTATAATGTTGAGATGATACATTCTGCATCATTTTATATACTATATTGAGACAGTGGTTACAAAACAATTTTGAATTCTTTTTATGAATAAAGAATGTTCCTTTGAAGTTGCAAATGAGTTGTTTTGGCTTAAGTTATATTGAATGCATTTTCTCCTATTGCATGCCAATTAAAGCGATATAATAATTGAAAACATTCTATCTTATACTTTTTGTTCACAGGTTTTTACAAAATTATAATGATATTAAAGATTCAGATTTGATAGCAATTTGAAGTTGCATTTGTTTCATAATTCCAAATTGTGTTTTTAAATATGTGGTAACTTTCTAATCATTCTGTTTCTTTTTCTTTTGCAGCAGCATCTAAACACAGACAGCATCTCTTCCAAAGGTAAAAGTGATTGACATGTTCCGTATATTTTCAGAACATCTCTTGGAAAATAGAGATTTTTATAATTTCTTGATTGCAAAAAGTTTTCAGCAAGGGGGGAAAAACCCTCTTGCTAGAATTCTAATGGTAGCTTTCTTTAGATTCAGGGGAGTATATTTTTCAAGCAAACAAAAGATGGTTATGATTTTAAGTGTCCTGCTTTAATAGCATTATAGGGCTGGTGTATTGGAAGCTGAATAGCCATGCAAGGAAAGTATTGAAGCACAGCACCATCTGGAAAGCTATAGATTCCTTATCCTTCAGGCAGAACTTGGTCTGATTTACTCTGACATTTCTTAATGTTCACTAAATCTAATCATTGGCAGTGCCATTTACCCCATCTTCTAAAAACTGAAATTTAATCCAATTTCCATGTCATTGGTTACTAACCAACAAAATTAGAACATCCCAGGTTTGCAATCTTAAAAAAAACAAAAAGGAAAAGGAAATAAGCTAGCTAGAAAGGAGTTAGTGAAAAATAATTAAAAATTACTATAATTAACTTCAGGGAGCCAGTTTGGTGTAGTGGTTAAAGCATCAGACTACAAACCAGGAGACTGTGAGTTCTAGTCCTAACTACAAAGCCAATTAATATGAATTTTGAGAAAAAATGATAATGAAGACTGAAAAACAATTTCTGTGTCTAAATTTGAACTATGAAACTGACTGAAATAGAAAGTTTAGAGGAAAATATAAACATTCTGACTTCTATGTATTACATTTTAGATTCAGTTGCCCATTTATGGAGTAGTTGTTAAAACGAGGATGAAAGGGGAAAAAATATTTTATCATTAACTCAACTGGAATTTATCTCCAGCAATTAAAACAAAATAACACTAATGCTTCCATGCTTCAAGATTAGTCCAGTTCATTATTTTCACCCCTGCAGCTGATTTGTTAGTGGGCAGAATAAATATTGGGAGTCCCGTTCCGATTCAGCCACAGACTGGACTGCCACCCTTGCATTTCACATGTGGAATTCACCCGTGTTGCAGAATGGCCAATGAGGAGCTTTCAACTATCAGCCAGCAACTACATTCACAAGCCCAGGTAATTTATACTGAATAGATGCATAGTTCTTTTCTGTGGAACAGATATAAATAAGTATATGCATACACATTTTGTTTCTCCTTCGTTAAGGTTTTGCAAAGTTGTCTATAGTTTGGTGATTTCAAATTAATTAATTAAAACAATTTCATCAAAACATGAAGTGCTTTAAATGCTTTAAAACAGTTGAGTAATTGTGCTCAAAAGAATAGCTCTGTCTTCCAAACTACTGTTTAGTATTACTAGCCTGATTCATAATGCTAAGTTATAACATAGTTTTTGTTCTGGGCTCAGTGCAGAAAGCAAAATGTATGGCTTATACAATCCACCAATACTACGTTTGTGGCATCTAGAAATCCTCCAGAGTAGACAGAGTCAAAATTCCAATCCATTTTTAAGAGTGAATGAGGAAATTTTAGGATTCAGATGGAAGTATTAAGCTCTGTAGAGACTAACGCACCTATTTATAGCATTAAAACCTT
>JANHJO010002488.1:102563-115359 GCA_032468235.1 Pseudoxyrhopus heterurus | reverse complement strand
GATTTTAAGATTAAGGCCTTGTAGAAGGTAGCTGACTCTCAATAAGAGCTTGCAGAATTTGTTTTGCTACATCATAATATCTTAAATGATCTCTTGGTGTGTATACAGACACACCTACGTTGTATGTTTTGCAAATGTTTGAGGTTAAATGAAATTGAAGTTTCTAGGTGTAATGACATGTGCAAAAGACCTTGGGAGATAGGGAGAGAAGCAATGCATTCCAGGGAATGATCAGATAAGAAAGGGTATAGCTCTTGACTGCATAATAAGAAGGGAAAGAGATTCAGAAGAGATACCCTAACTTTTTGGATTGTAAAAATGATGGTGGGATATTTGTGCTTTCAGACTTGCAAGATTCTATTAATGTAGCCTTACAACAACATAGAGGTAGTCCTTGACTTACAACAGTTCACTTGGTGACCATTCGACGTTACAACGGCACTGAAAAAAGTAAGTTATGACCATTTTTCATACTTACGACCTTTGCTGCATCCCCAAGGTCATGTGATTTGCATTTGTATGCTTGACAATGGACTCACATTTATGATAGCTGCAGTGTCCTGGGGTCACGTGATCCCGTTTTCCGACCTTCTGACAAGCATAGTCAATGGGGGAAGCTAGATTCACTTAACAACTGTGTTACTAATTTAGCAACTGCAACGATTCACTTAACAAATGTGGCAAGGAAAGTCGTAAAATGGGGCAAAACTCACCTAACAAATTTCTCACTTAGCAACTTAAATTTTGGGTTTAATTGTGGTCATAAATTGAGGACTACCTGTAGTCTTAGCTCATCTGCATGTTTCCTATCTGACCTTCTTTGCAAGACTAAAACTAGGCTGTTTAGGAATAGATGAGACGGCAAAATTTATGATCCTGTATGCCCAGTATGGTTCAGTTTAAATAAGGCCCTTGATTTCCAAGATGCTTACTTAAAAAAAGCCTATTATTCTCAGAATAAAGTGCAAGCAATATTTGTTTAATGATCCTTCGAGTCTGGCATCATGTTTGTTAAGTGAAAGGGTCATTAAATTGAACCACAACTGTACTTACGATCTTATTTCTCACAGATTCTGAAGGTTGTGATATTTAGTTGTAAACTTGCTTTTTCATCACCATTAGGTAGGATAATTTGTATGCTACTACTTGCACAATTCTGATTTTTATTGGTATCTACCAAACAGGTATACATTAAACATTAGTTATAGGGACTTGCATTTCTGTAGAGGCAATACTAAAAACAAATTCTGTTTCAGATTTCACATTCGTATCTGCATGTCGACAGCTATTTCATTGTTCAGCTTTATAATCCAGATTATGAAATAGCTTTCAATCACATTTGAATATTTATGAAAGCAGCTGCTATGTAATTGGTATAGAAAACTCTCCTATCTCTTGTCCTGTGCCTCGGGTTATCAAGCTGAAAAGGGAGGATAGAAGAAAGGAGGGGGAGGAAGGCTAATAGATAAATACATAAAAGTGGTCAATTAAAGCATTTTTAAATACTAAGGATACATTTCTGCAATTGCCTAGAGTTGAATAGCCTATGTAGGATATTGAGTAAAGATTTGAATAGAACGGATTCACCTCCCCAGCAGTAATCAGCACTCAGATCAGCATAGATTAACTCCAAGGTTAACTAACTTCAGACCTACAGTCAAATAAGCAATTCCCCAATCAAAAAACTGCCAAAGAGCCATTAGTAAATGTCCCAACCAGAGGTGCTATTCAGCCAGTTCCGACAGGTTCCGGAGAACTGGTAGCGATAATTCAGAGAACGGGCAAATACCACCTCTGATTGGCTGACTGCGGCAAATACCACCTCTGATTGGCTGACTGCATAGCCACGCCCACCAAACCACACCCACAGAACCAGTAATAAAAAAATTTGAATCCCACCACTGGTCTTAGTCATTTATGCCTGAATTACCTCTTGATTGGTCTGCTATTGCAATGCACGCCATATGGGGGTGCCCTTAAAAATATTTGGAAATTGTAACTGGTTCAGAATACAGTAGCAAGACTAGTTTTAGGTGTATTTTATGGCCCCCACAAGACATCTCAACTGCAAGAGCTGCACTGGCTGCCATTTAGCTTTCAGGTGCAATTCAAGGTGCTGGTTATCACCTTTAAAAGTCTTCCATGGTCTTGATATATTTAGGACTGCTTTCTCCCTCTATAAGATCTATTGTGGGGCTTATTTCATATGCCCTTGATTGGAGACTGCCGTTTCATGGATCATAGAAGCATGAATTCTCAGTCAGTATCCCTCCTATGGAATATTATTATCTCCCCAAACATACAAATAGTTCCCTCTCCTCAAGCTTTGAAAACCTGGCTGTTTTCTCTAACTGAAGGGCCAGTTCTCTATTACCATCCTGCTTGAGGATGAATTAATTTTGTCTGCATGTGTCTACTAGATGTGCATTATTATAATATTTTGTTTCTAAATTTGTTATTGTTTTTTTGTATTGTTTTTAATCCCAATTATGAATTGGTATATTGTATTGTTTTTAATCCCAATTATGTACTGGTGAATTGTGTGCTCCTCATAGTAGGCTAATTGGAATGGCTTATAAACCCAGTAAATAAATAAAATAAACTCACTCCTGCTAATAGGCAACTCAGTGCTGAGAATTAACTGCAATTCAAGACAGATTTTCATAAATACTAACCTTTTTAGTATTAAAAGAATGATATTTGAGAATGTAAAGTAGCACTTTTTTTGTAAGTTAGTTTTTCAGAATTATTTCCTACTTTTATTGTTGAAATATATTTTCAGTTCTTCAATGAAAAATTCCAGAATTTGGTATTGTCCTGCTAAATGTAAATTTGTAGTCATCTGAGATGACTGAGATGACATAGTTCAAAGCTATTTTCCCAAAAGCAATATAAAATACTAAGAACTCATTTGCATACAATATAACTTACCAACAATTTTGTTTTTCAGGTTTCATGATACTTAATCTGGACCTCCATTTTCAAATTCAGTTTATAAAATTCTTTGAAAATGGCATTGGCTGTGTTAGAAAATGGCTAGATAGCATAAGGAATAGCAGTTACTAAAATGGCAAAATACCAAAGAAACATTTGACAGAGGTACTTGTCTGATGTTAAAAGAAAAGCAACATATTGCTCAAGAACTGAATGGTGGTAGTAATGTCTAAACCAGCGGTCCCCAATCTTTCCAGCTCTGTGGACTGGCAGAAGTGGTGATGTTGGGAGGGGAGAGGGGATGGTTTCATGAATTGCCTGCCACTTGTGTGGTCCGGTTCCCAACGGGCCGCAGCCGAGTACCAGGCCAAGGACTGGGGGTTGGTGATCCCTGGTTTAAACCATAAAGTACAAAGCCAGTTCATTGTTGGTTTTTGTACACAATCAAGCCTCAAACTCCATTCTTTTTTCTTCTTTCTGCTCCTGGGATACATGATTCCATTTCACTCATTGTGACCTCTCCATTCCCCTCACTTGTTCTTCAGTGCAGGAACTGTTTCTTCTCCTTCTCCCTTTTCTTTTTTAAGTTTTGGCAAGTGACTAGGAAACAACTGAGCTCTGGATTCCTTCCACTTTGAATAATACTTTATGTACATGTGAGACTCAAAGGTGTATTGTGGCTGGAGGCCAAAGTTCAGCTGCTTTCTAGCCAGAACAGGTGATTTTAGAAAATAAATAAATAAATTCTCTCCTCTCCAATTCTTCCTAAAAAAAAAATAGAGAAGGGAGAGTTGGTGAACAACTAGGAAGATGTGTCCATATGCAGTAAGACCTATAAATGCCATATAATTATGTTCCAGTGTATAAAATGAATACTTTCAATTAATATAACATTTTACAATAAATACGTCATGTTTTTTCTAATTTTGTTACGATGTTTTATTATTATTGCATGTAAAATTATGTGTATTCTTTTGGCTACAAGTCTTTAAAATTGTTTATCACTGTTTAACAAAGAATTGTTTGGTACTCTGCTTAAAATGAGGGATGGTATACTTATCTATATATGCTTATTATTCCAGTTCTAATTTATTAACAAGTTTGTATCATAGAGGTAGTCCTCAACTTATGACCACAATTGAGCCCAAATTTTCTGTTGCTAAGTGAAACATTTGTTAAGTGAGTTTTGCCCCATTTTATGACCTTTCTTGCCCCAGTTGTTAAATGAATCACTGCCCTTGTTAAATTAGTAACATGGTTGTTAAGTGAATCTGGCTTCCCCATTGACTTTGCTTATCAGAAGGTCGCGAAAGGAGATCTCATGACTCCTGGACACTGCCACCATCATAAATATAAGTCAATTGATATGCATCTGAATTTTGATCACATGACCATGGGGATGTTGTAATGGTCATAAGTGTGAACAATAGTCATAAGACTTTTTCATAAGTTTAAACTTTTTATGAAAATGTGAACAATTACATACATTCTCAAACTTCCACATATATTTAAGTATAAGACAATTGGAATTTATTTCTATTCTCAAATACACTAATTCATTATTTATACTTGAATTTACATACATAACAGTATACAGTATTTGATTATAGAAGAGTTGTGTAATGTTTTGGAACTGGTGTCATCCAATATTTCTAATTTTTTAAAACTGCGTATGTTCTATAATGATTAAAAAATAATAAACCCCTACAAAATCCACTGTTTCTGATTTAAGATTTTACTCCTGTTTTGTAGGTTTATGGGTGTCTGTGTACATCAAGGACAATTGCATGCCCTTACTGAGGTAAGCTGATTACCTCTCCTTCCCTCAGCTTTGCAAAATTTCTTATGGTGATGCTAAACAATGTATTTAATGAAGTTATTACTATAGTTCTGACATAGGTACCATAGATACAAAATAGTACTTTCCAGTATGCCCAATCCTTGGAAATGGTCTAAAATGATACTATTATCTATGATATCAACAGTTGTTAAGAAATCAAAGAGTACAAGGAGGGTCACATGTTCACTTTCCCAGTTTCACCAGGAGTCATCTAAGGAAAGCAGTGTAGTCTGAGTGCAGTATTCATTTCTGAACACAAATCAGATTGGTTCAGGTAATGTTTCTTAAAAATTTTTTCTGCAACTGCAGCCTCACCACCTTCTCAGTAGCCTTCCCCAGAAAGAAAAAGTTGAAAACTGATAAGCTGATACTTCAAGAAGTAGTCTTTGTTATTGTGTTAGGACTTGCTCAGATAATGCTCATTTCTGAGTAGACCAGAAAAAGTTTATCCTCCAGATGCATAGAAAATTTCTCAGAACAGCTCTGCAATTATTTTTCTAATTCATCCTTTCCCAGATGTCAGAGTTCTGTGTCTCACACATAGATACTACATTCATGTGAGTGAGTGTGCTTAGGCAGATCAAGATTTATAGAATGATTGTAGCTGCTGTATTTAATCTGGCATGAACACATTTTTAAATTTCTTATCAAAATAGAAAATTGCTGTCATTATGGTTGAATCATTTTTTATCACTTCTGATTATATCATATGGCATTGAACTGAAATATCTCTTAAAGGCAACACAATTTTTACAATATAAAGAGAGATATTAACACCCGATAGCTACATAGCATTTCTATAAATGACTGTATACCATTACCTGTAATAAGTAGTATTAATATACAGTTGCAATGAATTTTGCATCGTTCTGTATAGATTCTGTTTTTCTTTTCTTATTGATTCTTTTTTAGCCATTCTTTTAACCGATCTTTTATTTTTATGTATGATGCTATGCAAAGATATGAATGCTTCTTCTATTCTTAGTTCCTTACATTTGTGTTCTGTCAGAAGCCTGGCAGCCCATAATAAAAGAAGAGTACAATGCTTAATTTAGGTTTGTAGGCTGAAACATTAGGAGGATGCTTTGAGACTTTTTGATAAGGATCTTTATGTTCAGAAAAGATCTTGGATTTGTGAATTTTCACATTATCTTAATTGGATAATGTTTATTCACTTATTTAATATGTACCTCATTTTATTGTTGCATACCCTTGTGGTAGTCTCCCCCCCCCATTATCTATTTTATTATGCTGCTATCATTAAACCTCCTATCTAGTTTTAAAATATCTAAAATAGCAATACTCGGTAGAATATAAAACAAGATACACAGTAGGTTGAAACAAGCACTTGGTTAACATAGAAACAAGGGACAAGTTGATTTATCTATATCTATAAAAGAGAAGTGTGGGTTTGTATGTGCTCGATTCTCACCCACACCCTGCACCTATCTCTACGAAATTTGGCACATACATAGTTTGGGGTTGCGAGATCAGCACTATAGGGGTCACGAAACCCATTGGGGGTTCTTTCCCCCCAAAATTGACAAAACAGAAGAAAACCATCACTGCATATGCACAGCTTTTGTTTCTCACCCGTAGCCGTTGAAGCCCGTGGGAGGAAATTGCCACCAATCAGCTGTTGCGCCTGCAGGCTGAAGGTGCCGCACTCCGCGAGTCCTGGCACGTTCTTCGCCTGTGCTGGGGCCTGCACTAAACCATCGATTTCGCCAAGCCTTCCACTTCCACATTAGGTGTTGGTGAGAGCGTGGAGGAGGCAGCAGGAGAGGCCACGGAAGGGTTTGTGGCCGCGGGAGCGGCGAAGATCCACGCGGAGGCCCTAGCGGGGTTGAAGAACATGCCGGGAGTCACGGAGGCCAGTGCGAGGCTGGCGCAAGCTGCAGCGGCCTCCACCACTCCCGCCGTGTTCTTCAACCCCGCTGGGGCCTCCACTTCCATCTTCGCTGCTCCCATGGCCGCTTCTCCACTGAGTTGGCGTTCACCGTCCAGCCCAGCGATCAGATTGCTGTGCAGGAAAAGCCGCTGGTCTTGGATTGCCAAGTGAAAGGGATTCAACCCATTAGCATCACGTGGCGGAAGAACGGGATGTTGGTGGCGGAGGGCAAGGAGCTCTTGACGCTGGCCAACGACTCCCTCTACTTTTCCCACTTCAAGAAGCGGAAGGAGGACGGCACTTCCGACAAAGGAGAATATGGCTGCATGGCTCCGGGAGCCGGTTCATTTCTCCACCCCTGAGGGAATGGGAGAGGTGGAGAAGGGTCGAAGCCTGCTAAGTTAGGTCTCCTGCGAGTCCCCGTAGCCTCCCGCACCCGCCTGCACTGTCCCCGTAGCTTCCCGCGCCCGCCCGCACTGTCCACGTAGCTTCCCGCGCCTGCCTGCACTGTCCACGTAGCTCCCCGTGCCCGCCCGCACTGTCCACGTAGCTTCCCGCGCCCGCCCACACTGTCCACGTAGCTTGCGCCCACTTGCACTGTCCCCGTAGCTTGGCCCCGTAGCTTGCCCCCGTAGCTTGCCATGCCTGCCCGCACTGTCCCCATAGCTTACCGCGCCTGCCCACACTGTCCTCGTACCTTGCCGTGCCAATGTTCCACATGGACAATTTATTTCATATACATGTAATTGTTCTTTTTTTTTGCTTCTTTGTAAGGAATGCCCCTTTTATAAATGCTCCTTCCTAATAGTTAATTGGACATGCTACAAAATTTAGAGTGTTGAATATAGAATCAGGTACTTATCATAAGAGAAAATGCAGCATGTTTGAATTAGTGGTCATACGAAGTTAAGACCTTTCCTTAACTGGTTTTATTTTTAGCTTCACTCTAGGATCAAAATTTCTGTTTTCACATTTAGCAATATTCTTCTGCTGATTGATATGTATTACATAGTGAGCTTAATTTGTGAGGGCAAACCTTTCTGTACTTAACAAATCTCTTTCTGTGAAACATCTACCTAGCTCTCCCGAGCTGAGCAGAGGATGAATAAGTTGGATCAATGCTATTGTGAAAGAACCTGCACTATGAAGGGCATCAGTTACAGAGAATTTGAATCTTGGACAGATGGCTGTAAGAACTGCACTTGCATGGTATGAGTGTAAACTTAAAAATTTCAAGGACCTAATTATGTATTAAAATATTTATGGATTTTGATAAAAAAAATAATTATCAGACCAAATCACTTAAAAGCAAAAGAAATCATAGAGGCCATAAAAAATTGCAGAATCCATAATTATTTATTTATTTGTTGGAATTTGTATGCCGCCCATTCCCGAAGGAGTCCGGGCGGCATACAAATTAATTAGACCAACCAGTATTATAAAAGCATATGCATACTGTCTTGTTTTCTACAACAAAATACAGTCAAATCTCCAGTGGTGGGATTCAAAATTTTTCACTACGGTTCTGTGGGCGTGGCTTAGTGGGTGTGGCTTAATGGTCATTTGACTGAGTGGGCGTGGCTTGGTGGTCATCTGACTGGTTGGGTGTGGCCCTCAATAGTCTTCAAACTTGGCAAGTTTAAGACTTGTAGACTTCAACTCCCAGAATTCCTGAGCTAACATGACCGGAGGAGGAATTCTTGGAGTTGAAGTCCACAAGTCTTAAAGCTGTCAAGTCTGAAGACCCCTGGTTTAGAATAAGTGAAAGGAGCAGTATTCCCTGTGACGCTCTACGAAGGTAAAAGTTGGACTTTGAAGAAGAAGGATAGGAAGAGTATTGATGCTTTGGTGTTGAAGAAGATTCCTCAGAATATCATCGACAGCCAAGAAAACAAACAAATGGATCAGCAAACAAATCAACTTAGAGAGTTTTCACTCAAGGCACAAATTAAGGCTTAGATTTATGCTTGTGGAAAAAGCTGTCTGACAGATAGCTGATTAACTGGGGTCACCAAAGGCACATTTCCAGATGACCATGAAAAGGTAGCAAGCAGATACAGAAAACTCAGAGTCTTTGCTGACAACTAATGGTCACTGAATGATTGAAGTCCAAATCTAATAGCTCTAAATGAAGACTGCATTGCTAGAATGTGTTTGGAAGCTATGTAATGAAACTCAGTAAAGTTATCCATCACTGTTTTGAATCGTGTTCTTTAGGAGAGTTCCAAATGTGACTTAAAATTTAAGTTTCACAGAAAGGAGAGAATTAGTAAATAACTTTGATATAAACACTCACACACACATGCAACTTCAGTGATTTAGAATTTAATTTGTGCAAGAAACCCCAGACTGAAAACTCAATATTCTAATGATTTTTAAAACTGTGGATAGTTGAATGCTATAAGAAATAACCCCAGAATTTACAGTTTACATCTGGAGAAAGAAATTCCAATTGTTTCCATCTTCAGTTTTACAGGGAGGATGAAAATTTATTTGATCTTCATGAGAAGACATGAAATACTAATTCAGATATGCCATTTGAAAGCTGTACTCCAAATATAGTTTAAGGGGTTAAATATCTTGTCTAGTTACAAATAACTGGGTAATAAAAACTTGATTTACATTCAATTGTTTGCACATTTACACAAATGAGGCCAGAGTTCTCCAGTTTGCACTTTTAAAACTTTGATGCATTAAAATAAAATGCTAAATTAATACTTTATTATTTAAATTCAATAAGGATGGGTCCTGGTTTTACTATGAGAAATGTATTTGCCCTTTCTCAATAATTCATATATCTTTTCTATATTTTCCCCCTAACCCTCCCCACCTATCACTGACTTAAAACAAGCCAAAGTGATTGGTGCCAAAATAAAAATACAATTCTTACACAAATCCATAAATTGCATGACCATATGGTACCAAATTGCTTTTTGCTTTAGATTGTTATTTGCAAATTTGCAGCTGCTGTTATAAATCCTTCACTATATGAAAGAATGGTGTAAAAGAATGGCTGTTGGTAAAAAAAATTGCTTCACAAAAAATGATGGCTCCTGAAGAAACAAAAGCAACAGAAAATGAACATTCATTTATTTATCTTACTACTGATTACCTTTTATTTCAATCTTATCTAGAAGGTTTGCATCTAGTGTCAGGACACTGGATCACCTTGTATTGAAGCCATTCTCCACAGACTTAAAAGAAAAATTTATCTAGCCAAGGTGTGGAATAATATAGAAACTCTGGACTGAAAATACATCTGATTTCATCTTGTTTTTCTAGCTGCAATTTATACTCCCAGGAAGGAAATTAAAAATATACGAGCTTAACTAATCACTGGAAAACAAAGTGCTCCTTTCTTATTTGTTCCTTCTTGCAATTGCAATGAACAGTGCATAGGAAAAGCTCACATCCTTCAATCACACTTGCAGCCAAAATAATGTGTTTTGTTCTAATGTTACCTGTTGGGAAAATAATTGGGTTTTCCCTTTTTAAAATTTATGATCTCTTGGAAAGAGAGATTTAGATTGTGGAAACGATAATCATGCTCATGTATGTTTTCCAGCTCCTGTTTTCTCCTCTTATGTTTGAAAGCATGGCATCTATCCAGCAGCACCTGTACTTCATTCTCTCCTAGGAACAATTCAATCTCGGTACAAGCCATGACCTGGGAATTCTTCCATATTCTCTCATGTGTTGCTCCTAAGGGTGAAATCCTATAACAAAGAATGCACTGCTGGAAGGGGTTCAAATGGGAAAGTCATTTCTTTCTTTCTACATCTACATTTTTTTCTACATCTACGTCTTCCTACATTCTACCTCTACATCTTTTTTTCTACATCCAGCAGAGCAGAAGAGGATGCTGTCTGAATTGCTAAAAAAAAAAAAAAGAGAGAGGCAGGGGGGCAGATCACAACCCATCTCAGCCAGACAGGTTAAGGAGATGGCCATGATGCTATCAGTGCTCACAGTGTTGATCAGGCTAAGGATAGTTCTGAGTCAATTTAAAAGCATTAGCGTGGTTCACACATAATGTAGTTTGTTTGCTTTGGTCTTAGTATAGTGTGAACCCAACCATTATGTTTATACATTATGATTTAATGTGATGTATGAAGCAAACCAACTATGGCTAGATGATTATAGCACAATGCGTGAACCAGCCGCTCTAATCCAAAAGAAATTGAAAAAGTAATTCTTGTGATATTGAGGTAGCACAGATAAATCCAGCCTCATGTTAGCTCAGGTGGGGTCATAGCTGTTTCAGTTATTTACACCTCAGAAAATATCACCGCTCCAAGCTCCACACTTAAAAAACAGATCTAAATAAGCTTCAACTACACTGATAGATTTGATCACCTTGTTTACTAAGTAACCTCTCGATACTTTGAGTGTCTTATCCCACATCGTCATACAGGCTTTATACTAGAAAAAAAAGACGGAATTCTAAAATTTAAACATATGTTTCAGTAGATATGCTGTCTATTCTAATTTTGTACTTTGTATAGATTTAGAGATGAATAGGAATAAACTGGTTGCCAGGTCAGTCTGTCTGCCTGTCTGCCTGCCTGTCTGTCCATCTGTCTTCTAATGTACCCAATATGCTGCTCTAAGTGATAAAGTTTGATTCCATGAAATTTTCAGAAATTGCAAGTAAGAAAAGAAGATCCATTAACAGCTTAAAGTTTTCTTTTTGCTGAAATGGATTTCCTATTATTATTATTGACTTCCAGCAAATGTATTATAATATCATATGAAAAAATATTTATAAATACCAATATCTATTTCCCCCCTCTTTTGGCCATTTCAGATAGAACTGTCTGGCTTCTCTGGAGCATGTGGAGAAATATGATGAATGTTACAATTGTTTTGCAAGCGGGAAGTGATTGCATTATTAACACTATCCAGAAGTGAGCAGTGATAAACTTTGGCGTGGCGACAAACAGAAAAGCTGGGCAGAATGACACAGTTCTATAGAATATATTTGCCGCTCAAGAAAATCCACATGAACTTACAAAGCACCCTGATCAAATAAACTTCATCCTTTGCAGACTAAGAATATGTTTGAGACCAGATGTGCGTGCACACAATACATACATATATACACATACATACCACACACACACACACACACACACATTGTGCATATGTATTATATGTGCATATGTATTATATATGCAAAGTGATAAAATGAAAGTTTTTCTGAATAAATCTGTATTTGAAGTTTAATCTGTCCTAATAAATGAGTTGCAGTTACCATCTTGAATTTATCTTCATATGATTTCCTGCTGTTATTATCTCAAGATTTTGACAATTTATTTGACTACAACACAGAAGTAAAACAAAGAAGGTGGCCTTTTAGGTGTTCTTTCACTTTAACCTGAAATATGATAGGAATACATTATTTTCTGTGTTTCCCATGGTGCAAATTAGTACGTAAAATGAATAATTACTGACATCCTGGTTTTTTTTTATTTCAAAAACGTAGTTTAATTTTTTTGTATTTTAACTTTTTTTTTCAAATAAAATAAAAATCGAATAAAAAAATGATTAGTTGATGAAATCCTTTGGTTTTACTTCACTGAAATGACCCACCTGTTTTCCTCCAATCAAATGGATGCAGAAGCAGATAAAAATAGTATGATTTAATCTATCAATTATTAAATATTAAATTGGGGGGGTTGGTTCTTGGAAGGAACTTTAGAATCATAGCTGATCTTGTTAATATTTATAGGAACTTAAATTCTCTCTGTCTTAAGAGATATTTTCTCCAAATTGGGTCAGCAAAGTCAGAATATTTGATTTGGCATTTTCAATCTTTTTTCTTACATTTAGCCCATGCAGGGATAATCAACATGAGGAGATGTCATTAAATTTCTCCCATATTCCTCAGTCAGCAAGTTAGCTAGCCATAAGCAGCCTTAAGTGAGCTCCATGCATTAGCTTATGTAATTCAAACAATTTTGGTAAGAATAACCAAACTGGATAATTGTTACAATACATATGAATCTGTGCACATTTATTTTGGGGAGAAAAGTTCAATAGGATTCCAACATATTTCTTGCTGGTCAACAAAAATGTGTGTGTGAAAAAAAAACTTCTTAATCAGGCACCTAATTTCTGGAATTTCACTC
>JANHJO010002488.1:82724-94493 GCA_032468235.1 Pseudoxyrhopus heterurus | reverse complement strand
TGGTGGGATTCGATCAGCCAAACTGCTGATCTGCAGTACTCTGTTCTAACCACTTGAGCCACTGCAGCTCCCTATGATCTTAATAAAAAGAATTATTTGCCAAAGAAATATATTTATAGTCCTAGTTAAAAAAATGGTATGCCATCATATTCTCTGTGATGCAGTCTAAAATGCTTCTGGCAAAAATATGCTGAGGTACTAAGATCTGTGCCAATCTCCATACAAATAAAATGTTTTGATCTTTTTTAGATTCTTGAGTATTTTAGCTAGAAATTAACAGCTCCTCCATTTGTTGGCCAGTACATTATACCGAGATACTGGTTGATGTTAATACCAAGCTGTCATATACAGTATAAATCTGTGTATTAAGAATTCATATTCATTTCTTTGCATATTATTGATTTTTTTCTTCATAACAAATGTTATCTATCATTTGATAATATTACTATGCAGTCCTGAAAGTTGAACTGGCTTCAACTTCACCAGTTTACAAAATTGTATAGTCCTTAATCATTTATAAGTGAGATACAGGAAAATGAATTATTATACAAATATAAAGGAGAAGAAAGCTTTTATCATGCTATGCTGGTAAATAGTAACTATGATTATGAAAAACCAGGATACTATGTTATAAATTTCTATTGTACTTCCTTATTCTTAAACTTACATTATTGATTTTTATGAGCACTTTAAGGAATTGGGCAGAATAAGAATCAAAATTATTGTATCTTCTTCCAGTGCTTAATCTTATCTTTATAATATAGAATCATAATTTTTGCTTGGCTAGAGGAACTGGTTACAGTGTACTGGTATTATAATAGGATATTTTAATTCAGTTACATTAACAAGTTAGACAAAGAAGAGCTCTTCACTAAATCCAGCTCCATGTTGAAATGTGCCATCGTTTCTCACCAGTATTTGTTTGCCTTGAACTACATTTTAACCATAGCTTTGTTTCTTTACAGTACATCAACTGTGGTAACCTGGAACAGCTGTTAGATAGTAATCAGCACTTGTCCTGGACAGTGCGAGTAAAGCTGGCATTGGATATTGCTCTCGGACTCAGTTATCTTCATTATAAAGGAATTTTCCACAGAGATTTGACTTCCAAGGTAATGTTCTTCTATCTGATTGTATTTGCTGGCAGCAAATTTCTTGGAATTGTTTTGTTCTCTTTATCCCTTCTCAAAGCTGTGTTGTCTTACTATCAGAAGAAAGCAAAATGCAATTGTGAGTTAAGAATTATATTTCCAGGAAAATAGATGTAAAATTAACTCATTTGGTGCAATGTTCTTATAGCTTTCTAACTTCTATAATGTTCTAAGGCTAATCTATTGGTATAAAACATAATATCTTATTAAAAATGAATAGTGATGTTGCTTTCAAACTGTGCTTCAGATATGTATATTTAAAAATGTACCTATTTTTTTAATGAAGCTAATCACCTGCAAATATGCCAGAACTGTAAATGTGAATCTGGAATATCTATATACTACTAAAATTCTCCTCATGACCTGGGTGAATTGGTGCATCATAGGACAACAATTTGAACCAAGTTACCTCAGTTGGGCTAACTTACAGAATGTGCCTAAATTCCGGGATCTGTAACTCCAGAGGAAATGAAACTAGGGAATGTTGTGGTTGCTTCAGTACTGCTGGCTGCTACTGAGCTGTTGCTATGATTATCTGATTTTCATTTTCAAAGTTCCATTCCGTAACAGTTTCTCTGCTAGTCTTGCAATCACTTATTCCCTCCCTACCCACCAGCAAGGAATTGATTCTTCATGTAGATTTTAAAGAAGCAACAACTTTAACTGCATAAAAGAAAGGCCTGGATATTTTTATTGCTTTATGTTCGTCTTCTCTGGCACACAATATTCCCATATTCTGATTCTACACAATTAGTGTTGGGATTTCTTTACAATCTTTTTTTGCTGGTAGGTACATTGTAGAACACAGCCTTGTCATAATCAATAATAAAATTGCATGACTGTACTTGTGCATATTAAAATAACTTCCCTACAGTACATAGCAAACACAATTGCTTATAACGACCTAAAGCTTTAGGTTAAACTAACCAAGAATTTAAGAAATCACTGTACTGTTTATGATAAATACCTTTTTCACAAATTCTAAATATGGTTCTTTACTGAACCTTAATAAAATAGTACTTTAAAGAATTCCTTTGTAATATTTACAAATCAAATATTACAAATAGTGCTAATAGAGGGAGGGAAACAAATGATTATCATTAAATCATTGAAGCTATCTACAAAAAGGTAGTTTCAAGTGTGGATTTTTACCATATTTTTAACATTGCAGTATGATTAATGTTATTCCTTTAGAATTTATGTACATTTTGCAGTGAACAAATATTCAACCTCAAGTAAACTAAATGAATACATTTTTATTAGGAATAACAATAGTCATACTTGAAAAGATTCAAAATGCATTGGATAAGTGGAGTTCAGGGGCTTTACTGTATGTACAGTTAAAAATCCAAAGTGAGCTGTGTATTCTAAAATTCATTTAGATGAGAACTAATAATATTTAGGATAAATATTATTAAATAAAATCAACTACTGTATCTTTAATGAAATCAAATTTAATTAAATAAAATCAACTACTGCATCTTTGTGCATGGAAAAACATGCTAAAATTTTGATGGTATAATGCCAGTTTGATCTTGTGATTAAGACATCAAGCTTGAAAACAGGAGACTGTGAGTTCCAGTCCCAATTGAGGCATGAAGACCAGTTGGGTGACTGTGGGCCCAGTCACTCTCTCTCAATCCAATTCTCCTTATAGGATGATATTTTTTGGGAAAATAGAATGAGGAAAGAATATTTGATATCTTCAGCCTTTATAGTTACTTGTAAAAATAATAAAGGTGGGATATAATCATACAAATAAATAAAATGTATTTTCCCAACTTCTTTAAATTGTTCATGATCAATATTGTTAATATCACAAAATGCCTGTTCAACATATTCTGATATTCATTCTTGTTTACTTTTAACAGATATGCATTTATGTGCTAACCTCAATATGCAGTACAGTTGGAGCAGAAATTATTTAATTGGGGGAGGAAGAAAAGTGCCATAGTAACAGTACTGTGTAGATGCCATATGTCCTCGGCCTATGTAGATGTTTTAAGATCTGATTATAGGCACTTGGTGAAATATCTGTCACAGGAAGATTGCCTTCACCAAATAGCTATTGTAGAAGGAAGGGTCAAATAGTAGGCTTGCTTTTTACTGCCCCCTCAAGGCCAATTGTTTTCAATTCTTTGCTTACCATTGTATTTATAAACAAAGCATTCACCATTTTTATTTTTTAAGAATACCAATCAGGCCTATGTGGAATTGTTCATCAAAAGCTGAGGATGGCACTTAGCTTTGCAGTGTGCCATTTTTAAAATTCTGTTAATTATTCAATATTCTTTTAAACATTTAAAAGGCAGAATGGACTAAGAGGTTGGCAGATACTGATATGTTCATAGGTGGCGAAATCAAGATCGAATTCTTTATTGCAGCAATATTACAGCTGTACTATACCTACTTAATATTCATTATTGTTTCTTTGCTTTTATTCAGAACTGTTTAATAAAAAATGATGAGAATGGATTTTCTGCTATAGTGGGTGACTTTGGCTTGGCAGAGAAAATTCCTGATTGTAGGTAAGCATTATTTCTGAGTAAACACCAATTAGAGTTTAATAATAATGTTAAGCTAAATAATTGTGAATCACTGATCATTGCCTTCTAAGATTCAGCATTTGACTTAAAACTCTTTTGGATTATTTACTGATTCCTTTCTTTTTAGCTTTTAAATATAATCATTCTCTGCATAAACAACAATTTGTGATAGGTCACTGATGCAGATATTAAATGTGTTTAAGAGCAATTTTGCAGTTTTAACAGTTTTAAAAGAACCTTTAAGATAATCCATTTAGATTTTATTGTCATATATAAATGATTTGCACACATAGGTATAACTTTGCTTAAACTTTTCACTGTGGCACATAAACATTTTCTTCTTTTAGTAGGCTTTGTAATATACTTCCTAGTAGAATATCTTCCAGGATTTTGAAATATGTGAAATAATAACAACATTGTCCTATATACTTTGCTTGGAATGGAATGGTAGTCATTCATGTACTGAGACTAAAGGGGTTGTATAATATTTATGAGAAAGCACTTCTAACAATTACCTTTCTAAATTGTTGAAGTGAGAAGTTGCCAGTGGTAGGTTCTCCTTACTGGATGGCACCTGAAGTGCTGCGAGATGAGCCATATAATGAAAAGGTAGGTATGTTTGAAATAAATACTGTTAACATAAAATGTTGCCCTGGAATATTTAAGCAAGGAGAACTTGTACCTACCATTTTTCTTTTATGTAAACTGTATTTTCTATTTTTAAGTCTTTCTGTTTAGATTACCTCATGACAATTCTGTTGTCTGTGATAATATGAAAATTCTGTTGTCTGTGATAAACTTGATATCCTATGGGGCAATTGTTTGCTTTCTATATTGAGAATCTAAAATTTTATATTTTATTTTTAGCTAACATTGAAAACAGTATTATAAGTCCTTATCCATCTTTTGTGTAACAGTGATTTTTAAAGCTGTAAATCAATTACACTACCTATCAAGGGACAATGCCATATTTCCCCTTAATTTATAATTTTGTTAATAACAATATTCTGTCTTCCAATAAGCTGTAGCTTTTTAAAAAAATCAGTAAAAGCTGATAAATATTTTTCAAGTTTTATAGCTCCCTCTAATGATGAAGAAACAATACTGCAGTCTTTTTCTTAGCTGGTTGAATTTTGGGTGCCCTCAGAACTTTGCAAGTGGTGCAGTAGGTAATTTAAGCTTTTGCAATGTGTTAGGTACCCATTTCGCATCCCTGTGATAGGAACAAAGGAAAACTCTTATACCATGGGGGGGGGGGGCCCTGCGATGGAAGGGAAAGAGTATACCTGCAAAATAAATCTAGGATCATGTTCTCTCTTTTAGGCAGATGTGTTCTCATATGGGATCATCCTTTGTGAGATTATTGCAAGGATTCAGGCAGACCCAGACTATCTCCCACGAACAGAGGTGAGCAAAGTTCACTGATAAGAACTGTCAAGGAAAAAAACGAGTTTCATGGGTCATTAATTTCCATAGAGTTGCCAAATGAGCTATAAAAGTTGCAATAAAACATTAATCCTTTGTTATACTTATATGCCAAGCTTGGCACAGAATGCTGTTCCCTCCCTTTCTCTTCTCTCCCTTCCACATTTAAAGTACATAACTATCCTTGCTTAATATTGGATTGAATATTGTATTAATCAGCCAATTTTCCAGAGATTAACTGTCGTAATACCAAAGAGATTTCGATGGCTTCTTCATTCATGATAAGAGGATTGTTCCTCAGGACATTTTCTTCTTTTGATTAGATCTCACCCACATCTTTTTGCCTTTTCAACAGATCATGATGAAAGGGTGGCTATCTTATTTTTACTACATCATCATTTATTTGTTTTACATCAATACTATTTTAAAGTGTTTTTCTCTTCTTTTATAAACAGCATATTGTTTTGAAGTTAGGTTTATTTGAGATATACATGCATTAGCAATCTTAAAAAATATTGAAGTGAAAAAAACTCTAGTTCAGTGAAACAGTTGACATAGAAGGTCTATTTTATATTTGAAAATTTTTGTATTTGAAAATTCCAATCCCAGTAAAAAGAATTAGATAGCAGTTGATATAAAAGGTCTGTTTTAATACTCTTGAGAGTTGCTTCCATAATAAATGGACAAAATTGGTTAATGTTGGGCACATCTCTGTAAAATATTATGTAGGTGAAATGTGGAGATATTCTTAAGAATCATTTTTAAGGGAACAAGCAATATGGTAAGTAGTCAGCACTAAAGTTATTACAAAACTATTTTCGTAAGTGGTTTATGATGTTATTGCATCACAAACTGACTGTGCAAATTGTTTCTACATTCTAATATGATATTGGCCAAGTACTAGGTACTGTATATAGTAGTGCTTTCTTTGGTAAATGCATTTTCATGCTAGACTTCCTGGTGGGTAAGTTTCTTGGTGTAGACACATTTATAAATTTCTTTTATAGCATCTTTCATGGTTCTAAATGTTAGACTATATTGAAGGAATTAACTTGGACTATGGGACTGAAACTATTATCTCTTAGAATATCTTTCTCTTATACTATAATGCCAAATGTATTTTTAAAAAGCTGAATTGGTGCTGTGATTCCCACATTCAAAGAATTGAGTGTTCTGCATAGTCAGAAAAGGAAACATTTATTTTCTCTATACTAGTTTCAGTTTTAAAACTGAGTCCCAAATAAATACAGTAGCATTCTGGGTTGTTTCTCTGAGCTTCCTCTTTCCCTCCGGTTCAGCATGGTGCATCTGGGCTATGTACAGGCTGAAGATACATATTCAGTGCATGCTGCAGAAATAATCTAATGCAGAGCTGTCAAACTTGTGGCCCACAGGCCAGATGCATCAGGCGCTGACCATGCCCGACCATGCCCTGTTTAGCAGAGGGGAAAAAAGTCCCGATGCGAGTTTGACACCCCTGATCTAATGGTTTATCAGCAAACTAATATACTTCTGGAGGTTTTAGAATCATAAAAGGTGGTATTACTTAAATCAATCCTTGGAATTTTGCTGGTTAACATATAGATTGGGTTAGGGAAGGAGGACAGGCTGTCCCCTTGTTGGGCGACACAACATGATCCTTGAAGCAGCTGCCATTTTCCTAGCAACTGCATTGAATTCTGGTTGTTCAGAAACTGGCAGCTGTTTCTGCTTGTTTCTGTGTTTCTTAGCAATTCTATGATACATGGATTTCAACTCCCAGAATTCCCCATCCAGCCTTGCTCCTTTGCTTGAATTTTGGGAGTTAAAGTCCCCATATCTTAGAGTTGCAAGGCTCAGAAATGCTGATATAGAGAGTATATCAGAATAATAGCAGATTAATGAGAAGGAATGGAACAATATAATGTTGGATTCAGAAAGTATTTTTAGGCCAATGAAGGAGGAGAAAATGGCAGATCCATCTCTTTGTCGAATCCACAGAAGTACTGTGTCAGTCCTGAAGCCATTTTTTATGCTGGAGCCATTTTGGGAGCATCTTCAGGGCTGCCACAGCCAGGCCGGTTGGAGCTGTGAGAATTAAAGGGGGAAGAAAGAGATAGCTGGGGATGTGTAGCCAAAACAACATTCTTTCCCATGGGAGCCAAGGACATTCTACCAGGTGTTGGAGAGGTGTGGGCTAAAGCCAGCCAAGATGGTGACTGCGACCTGGTTGAACCATGTGATGCACATGTGACCTGAGGGGAAGAACTTTGGGTTTGATTTGGGTGGGGGAAACCTCGGTTCCTCCAGAATCGGGTTTTCCCCAGATGTGCCAATATGACATGCCTAATAAACCTATACTTTGAGGAAGATGCCTGCCTTGGAGTTTTGATTCCAGTGTTAACTGGAACCCTGACATACTGACCCAGAGCTCAGCAGGCGAATTAAGTTCTTTATCTTTTGTGTTTTGTCTTTTAACCCTTGTAATTTCCCCACTGCTTTCTTTAAAACATTTTTGTTTTATTTTAGATATTAACAGAGTATTTCTCTTTCTTTATGTAGAATTTTGGACTGGATTATGATGCCTTTCAGCACATGGTGGGAGATTGTCCTCCCAACTTTCTCCAGTTAGCCTTCAACTGCTGCAATGTCAGTATACTAAAAAAAAAAATGATCCTAGTTTATGTTAAACTTAAAAATGCAATGCTAAATGAATTGAGAGATTTTGTAGCTCAGAAATTATGAAGTGTTTTGAAGGCAAAATATGAATGAATTGTATGAATTAATTTATAACATTTGTTATTTATTTGTAGATTTGGTATAAAAATGGGCAATGAATAAGTATATAACGAGTAAAGATATAAAAAGCTCCCACTATAGTTCTTTCCAATATTATATTAGACAAGGTATTATGAAAATGAAACATCCAGTAAATTTTCTTTTATAGAGTGTTTCTATAATTATGTGTGCACCAAATGTGAATGGTAAAAATTTTTATATTGGTAGAATACAGATAGCCCTCAGCTCATGACCATAATGAAGTTTGCCCATTATGGTCAGAAATTGTGACAGCCATTAAGTGAAGCAGCCACATAACTGCCTCACTTACGAACCCCCATCCCTGCTCTTCCCAATGTGATCATTAAAGAGAGAAAAATGTGAGTCATTAAGTGGGAGAATGGGGTGTCTCTGGGACTCTAGGGGAAGCACTGCGAGGCTAGTGCAGGTCCTTCCCCTGGCCTCCCAAGGCATCCTCCACCACCACCCCAAGGTACCCCACGTTTTGCTTTCCACCCCTCTGGGTCCCTGTAGCCCCAACCAGACCCATGCCCTTCTCACATCATGTCCATCATGCACTTATCTTTCAAAATGCTCTAGAACTCATGCTAGGAAAGCAAAGGGAGCCCCTCCATTGCTGGGCCATGCAACATGATCCCAGAAGCAGTTGCCAGTTTCTGAGCCACCAGAATTCAATACAGCTGCTAGGAAAATGGAAGCTGCTTCAAGGATCATGTTGTGTAGCCCAACAACAGAGCAGGCTGTCCCTCTTCCCTAACGCAAGCTTCAAAACTCCAGAGATCTTTGAAACAGAAGCAGCAATGGTTAATGCAAGGGTGTAGGACCCCATGGGGTGGAAAGCAGGCTCGAGGGTGGAAGGGCTGTAACTTAGGGACTAGATTGTAAGTAGCTTTTGGGGATCAGCTGTAGCTTCAAATGGTTGCTAAGCAATCAGTCATAAGTTGAAAGCTTCTGGTAACGTAAAAGCATAGATTTTGTGTGATGTGTTTATCATTTTTTCTTATCTTCATAGATGGACCCAAAGTTACGTCCTTCATTTATTGATATTGTCAAAACACTGGAGGAAATTCTGAGCAATTTGAAAAGAGAAGAAGAGGAAAGAGAACGGAAGCTTCTAAATCTGGATGCTGTAGATCGAAAACCCATCTCTGTTTCGAAAGGTAGGATCAAACAATATGGTCATAAAACTGCCCAGCTTGCCAAACAAACATTAAATATTTTATGTTATAATGAATTGTGTTTTTATTTATAAATATTGTATTTACAATATTCTAACAAAGTCTAATTAAATATAATTGCATATTGAATACGAGTTAATTTACTCGTAAAAGTTTAATTGGAAATATAATTTGATGTTCACCATATATCCAATCTATTCACTTTGTCTTCCTTGAAGAATCAAATTTAGTCCACACATATTTGTTGAACACGTAGTTCCTTAAGTCACTGTGATAGGTTGGAATTTAATTTTGTTGTTGTTGTTCATGTTAACTTGAGCAAGATGCATAAACAACATTAGTCTAGATTACCTGAGCAAGTTGATATATGGTATACCCAGCTGAGTTGCACAATTGTCTCTGTGCAACTAGAAATTAAGGATAGAGCAATCTAATCACATCAGTGTGGTCCTCTAAATGACACTTAATTTCAACAGTTTTTGTGTATGTCTCTGTATTTTCTTACATAATTTGCACTGCACCCCAATCCTGAGATTCTGAATGGATCACAAGAATAAGTGCCAGACAGAAAGTCATAAAAATAGTTGCTGTACTGTTTGTGCTGTGCACGCACACATGAGCACACACAGACACGCAAATAAAAATAGCAACAGAAATAGCATTCACTCCCACAAATGCATTAAAAGGCTTGACAAAATGCTTTTATTTTCATCTCCCTTCTAAATGTTAACCAAGAGGGTGCATTGTGAACCATGGTAGGCAAACCCAGGCGACCATAAAAGCTAGATTTCCAGTTCTTTCCTTCACAGACCTCATAATGAAAGGCAAGAATATACAACATTCCTTCCAACCTCAAATATATAGGATTGGCAGATTTGGAGAAGATGGCCCAAATCAGAAGATGGCCTAAGTAGATAGACTCAGAATTTACTGATGTTTTCTCATGAAACAGGGGCCTTCTACTTCAAAAGCAATCCAATCTCAGGACTTTTCTCTCTGCCCCCCCCCCCCCGAAAAGTTGTCACCTCTCACATTAGGATTAATGGAAATCATGTAAAAGTTGATTTTGGCATGCATGGTATGAAGCTGTGGAATCACAAGTGTCCCAGTTTACCATCACATCCCCAACAGTGAAAGAACAGCCCCTGAAATCTTGAGCAACATTTATTTTGAACAAAAATGGTGAGAAAAACAGCAACACCATTCCTTCCTGATCTTTTCTCTCCTAGTCTGCTCCCAGTATGGCAATGAAATCACATAGATTTTAGCAGATAAAATTGCCCTACCTGTAGTATGAGGAAATTCTTGTATTAGACACAATAGAATGGTTGTATTAGAGTAATCTTGGCCTTGGTGTATTAATCAGATTATAGAAGAAGAGAATGTAGATCACTTTGAAATGTTGGTGGTTGGTGGTTAGCATCTTCTCTGAGGTATCCATGCTTTATTAATGACAGAATGGTGTAGAAGACAACTGTGTTGCTAGGTGTAGTTACCCTGTTTTTTAAAAGAACTCTTTTGTAGACTTGAACCTTCGATAATGGTCATTGTTATTTTGTCTTGCTTTGACACCCAAATTCTAACTCTATGGCTACAAAAAATATTACAGAAGTAATTACTAGCTGTAGCTTTTTATCTTCTGGTCATTTCGTATGATGTATAATTTTAGAAAATGTTGAAGGCTTTTTGTGTCTTTTGAGTCCTTGGTAAACATTTTGGAGTTTAGTCCAAATTAAGTGCTATCTTTATGGCTTATTTTGAATCACACATACATCTTATGGGATATTTATTATCAGCTTGAATTGTAGCAAATTTTTAAAATAGAAAAAAAAGATGGAGGCTGAATTAATTTATGAAAATTAAAATTTGGCTAATCCAAAAGCCAGCTGGTTGATTTTGGGCCAGTCACATTCTCTTAGCCCAATCCACCTCACAGAGTTATTATTGTGAAGAAAATAGGAGGAAAAAGGAGTATTATGTTTGTTCACTGTCTTGAGTTACTTATAATGTAGTAAAGGCAGGATTAAAACAACATTCTAAATTATGGCATATGCAAGGTTTTTGGGGGTGGGGTGTTTTACTGCTATAACCACAATATAGACATTTAAGACATTACTTTCATTTAGATGGTAAATTTGAATTAGCTAAGTATAGAATTCCGTAGCTGAGCCAGTTTAAATCTTGAATTTGTCACTCATTTCAGTCTTAAGGACAAGATATATAAACTATAGCCCACAAGTGTGTGTCTTTTGTGATCCCAAGAGAAGATTAGGCCAATGGTTGGGTCCTCTTTTATTGGAAGGTTTTTTGGAGCAAAACATGGCCCTTAATTTTGCATATTAGGCAAAATACCGTAGATGCTTAAGCATCCATTTTGAGAATTTCTCCCAAAAGCAAGTCCATATTTATGAATGCAGCTTTCAATACGCCATGGAAAGCCTGGCATAGTTTTCAGGCCAAAAGATGTATTTACATTTTTTAACAGGAATCCATATGAGAAAGCCCTTAAACATGAGGAAATCCATGACGACACTGGGTTTTGTACAACAGATTTTTGAATCAATACCAGATTCTTAATTTTAACAGTGGTAACATAATACACCTCATGAGAAGTCCACCTCATGAGAAGGAAGGACTCCCTGGAGAAGAGCCTAATGCTGGGAGCGATTGAGGGCAAAAGAAGAAAGGGAT
>JANHJO010002488.1:66005-81876 GCA_032468235.1 Pseudoxyrhopus heterurus | reverse complement strand
TTGAGGGCAAAAGAAGAAAGGGATGACAGAGAATGAGGTGGCTGGATGGAGTCACTGAAGCAGTCGGTGCGAGCTTACATGGACTCCGGGGGATGGTGGAGGACAGGAAGGCCTGAAGGAATGTTGTCCATGGGGTCGCGATGGGTCGGACACGACTTTGCAACTAACAACAACATAATACAAATGAAATATACAAACATTAAATTAAAATGATCATTGGAGTTCTACTAGAAGCAATCTGGTGATTCCCATCCTTTCATTTCCCCGATTCAGGTAGTCCTCATTTAGCAACCACAATTGGGATTGGCAACTTCATCGTTAAGGAAAGTAGTTAATAAGTGAAACTGCAACTGTGTTTATGATTTTACTTCAGCTTTCCTTTACTTTACAGACCTGTGAAAGTCATAAACACAAGGATTGATCATAAAGTTAGATTTTCATCTCCATTGTAACTGTGAATGGTTATTATATGCTAAATGAGGACTACCAGTCTCACAAAAAACTGCCTGATTTTGGCTTCCAGAGGGAAGAATTGAATAGGAGTGTGTGGTTTCCAGGAGGTAAAATGGTACTAGTCCCAGCCTTAAATTATCCAAATCAGAATGTTCCAAAATTGTACCACCAAAATGCTGCCATCTGATGGCACGATCTTGAGATCCTGTAGGCTATGCTTTCCATTCTTGTTTTAAAGTATCACTTTAGTATTTGTTCTGCTTAGGAAAATTTAAGCATAAACTCAAATATCTTAAAGGAAAAGGATTTTTTTTTTTTTGCAATGTAGCTAAACACTTTCCATCTAAATGTATTTAACAGATTTTCCCCCCAAGCTCAAGTGCTGTGTATCCTAGTTTCTACATTGGACAATGTGCTGTTTCAAGGCTGATGTGGAATATAACCACTTCCACAGGGAAGTATTATTGTTTGCCTGCCCTTTTCACAGCATAATGGTGTCTTTTGCTCCAGGGAAACCTCACTTCTGGAAAATATTGTCTTTTAATTAAAAGGGAAGTGTCCTCTTTAACTTTCACCCTTGGGAAGACCTTTAGCATATACAAATAATTGGAAAATAATATATTTGTTGTCATATTAGCTATTTCTAAGTATTTTATGCATTCGAGGGATAGAAGACATGTAGAAAAATATAAAGACAAAATATAACAATATGTGATAGATTGCATTCTCTGTCTATAGAAATGGCTTATACAAAATCGATTGAAAAATCATTTCTAATGATGACGAGCTTTATGAGAATTTGTGAATTTCCTAAGGGTGTATGGTTGTGGAGGATATGAGAATATCACATTTATATTGATTATATATCTCCCCCTGTGGGTATATATGAGTCCAGATTGGTCACTGAGGTAATGTGTGGATTTAAATCTGATTTTATTTTTTAGGATTGCTAGAGAGGGGACAAGGTATCAAAAGGCTGAGCTCATTGGATGACAAGATTCCACCTAAATCACCCCGACCACGGCGCAACATCTGGCTATCACGCAGTCAGTCAGACATCTTCTCTCGGAAACCTTCCCGCAAAATAAATGTTCAGGATCCATATTATACACCAAGCAAAGGGGCAAACCGAAAAGTCAACCCTTTCAATTCTAGGGAAGACTTGAAAGGGGGGAAAATAAAATTTTTTGACTTGCCTAGCAAGTCCGTGATATCCCTTGTATTTGACCTGCACTCTCCAGAAGCAAGAGGATGTCTAAAGATGAGCCAGACGCTGTTCAAGCACACCTATGCCTATGATTGTCAAGACTCTTCTTTCCTTACTGGGAGGAGAAGCAGATCACTTCCAGTTTCTCCTGAATTTGGTCATAAAGATTATAGTACATTTGGAGATCTCTCTTCAACAGTCAGTAGCTGTGATCCCACCCAGCTAGGGGCTGAGGTGCGCCAGAGGCTGCTATGCAGTAGTAAGTACGGTGTATCTGAGATCCCTCCTTTTCAGGTTAAACAACGTAGGCAGGACTCTCATCCTCCACTTCTGCAAGAGGAGGAAATGGATTGTTCTGATGAACTGGAGCCTGTAAACAAAAATGGGTATTCTGTAAAATGTTCTGCTGAAGAGGCAGAACTTGGGAAGCCTGAAGGACAAGTGCTGCAAGACACTTCTGGCCAAGTGGCTAATATTTTAGTACACAATTTAGACTACTCAGAAAATCAATTCCCAGAAATGTTCATGAGCTGTACCACCTCTGAAGAAATGGAGGTGGAAGATGAAACTCAAAGGAATATGCCTTCCACTAAATTGGAATCTTCTAAACGGTTGCTCAGTATTAATCCTTCTTCACAGCAAGGCAGAGACTCCACTTTCCTTGAAGTGATAGATAGCGACTCTTCAAATGTTTCTCTGCTCCCTTCAGACACACCAGCATCAATAAGTGGACAGCCAAAATGTGACATTTAAAAGCCAACCATTGGATGATGGTGATGATGATACACTCCTACTAACTACTCTGGTTTTAACTTCAAATGTCTCCAAAACAGTGTAGCCAGTCCATTTGAAAATTCTAAAATGTATTATGAGAGATTGTATGCATGCAAGGATGTATGAAAGGAGTTCTCAGCATACCTCAGGAAGAAGCTAATATAGGAATAAGGTTTGCTGTTGAATGCTTGATTTATGCAGGGTCACAGTTATAGAGATAGTGGGATTATGGGCATATCTCTGTTTCTATTTGTGTTATTCATACTGTTTAGGTTCTGTTAAATGTTTTTAAGAACTTAGTATCTCCTTGAATCTTCAAAATCTTTGTCTCATTAGCAGTAAAATGCCAAGCAGCAATAAATATTTATATGGAATATATTTAAGATAACAAGTACCCTGGGGGCAGATTGTCCTAAACCAGTCTTATTTATCCTGGCCAACCTTCAAAGTATGAATTTTAAATCCGAATATTCTGAACAATGTCCATCGTTGGAATATTCTGGGATTTGAAGTTTATACTGTTGGAGGTTGCTTAAAGTTAAAGATAGTTGATTTAGATCTTACTGGACTACAACCACAACTGTTCTGGCCATTAACAAGGGCTGATGAGTTGGAGTCCATTATTACCACAGGTTACCCAAAGACTTGTACACGACTTTCTGTCATGGGAATTTCAGTTTCAAAAAACCAGCTACTCTGGAAGTAGTTCAACGTATCAAGCCATTTCTACAATACTCAAAAAAACCTTGGTCCATGATTGGAAGAAATCATTTTTTGATTGATTCATTTCCAGAATATCCTATTGTAGATCAAAATGTTCCAAAATAGAATGTTTTGCACATGATACTTCCCCACTCTTGTTTTAAATGAACAGGAAGAATATGGCTCTGAATTCTTTAAAATTTATTAAATAAGATGAGATTTGGCTACAATAGCTCTCTTACCTTTTCCAGTCCAGTTGCAAACAGTGGAGGCATTGAGCATATTCCTACGTCAGGCATTCCTTGTTAAATTATTAGTTGCTTGTCCAGTTTTTATTTGCTGGAAAGGAAATTTTCCGTCAGCCGTTTTACTGAAGGAACAGCAGAGTTCCGTTTCTGAATAAACTGTTCATGAAACAAAACGAGATGAATATTTTCATCTCTTCAATAACCTCATTCCCTTTATTATAGAAGCATGAAATGTATCACCATCAAATGTTTGTCATGGAAGAACTCTTTTCAGCATATTTTAAAAATCCAGTTTTGCATGCATGTCTTCAATTAGTCTATGTGCTTCACTCACACGGAAGCATGGTCTATATGTGCAATTTATATAAATTCTGTAGATAGATTGCTTGAAATTTCTCAAATGGAAAGCGAATTATAAAGTGAAGCTACAGAAATAGCATCTCTATACTAAAGTTTCTTTGCACACCCAGACCAGCATTACATGCTCAGAACTTAATAGGAATGAATACAGATTATATAAAAAGGATTAAACTCCCAAATCTTGCCTCTAGTTAGAATACACTTGAAATTAGTTCTGGTGAACATAGATTTCCTCATATTCATTCCTCAAAACTAAACTGTAGAAAGGGCAAATCCTCACATAATATGAAGCAATAATAGCAAAGTCACAAATACTGTCTTCTCAATTATTCATTTGAAAGTTTCTCAAGTAGCACCACATTCTAGTTTAGTTGTTTCCTCTTTCAGGATTAGTGATAAAGAATCCCAGTAGTTATTATCAGGCTGCTTTATTTAAACAATTGAAAAATATAACCACTTAAACAGGTGGTGTGATTTTGAATTTGGTAGCATTTTCCTCCACCCCATCCAAAACAAAATAATTGATGAATGTAACTTTTGCTCGGCTCTGGAAAGCACCAAGCATGCAATGTATCTCAGAGGCCATTTCACTTCCAGAAAGTATTCCACTTCTTTGCCTGCATTAGTTTATAACCTGCTCTGCAGATTCCACTCTTGTAACCTTCCAGTCTCTCACTTTTACTGTTTGTGAAGGCTAGATGTGACAAATTACTTCTGTTCTGGTCACATCCCTCCCACCCCCCGGGGTGTATTTTCCTGGTTTTTTACAGACTCAGTACCTTCTCTTGTAAGTGGGATGATGGATTCCTACTGCGGTTGCTCTGCCTTCTTAATAGAGTGTTAGTGATAATCGAGGTCCTTGATGCAAAAGTCTTTCTAGACTGTAATTTGATAAAAGTTGGCTTCACAGGAGCTTGAGAAAGCAATAACTACAGTTACTGGATGGTTAAACATAAAGGTAACCTGTCCTCTTATACAATATGTAAACACTGTTATTATCACATCCTATGGAAAGCCAGCATTGCAGAGCAGCTATGGGCCATCATCTGTACTCTATACAGAATGTGGCCAAATGAATGCATAATTTATACAAACACAATGATACTAGGTGGTTTTGCTTTTCAGCATGTTTGATTTGCTAACAAAGATGCCTATTGCTTTTGATAAGCCACCTGAAAACACTTCTAAGATCCTCACTCTATTTTTAATTCATTAATTTTGTCTAAATTACATTTAATAAGCATATTAGAGGATATTCATGTGGCCAGCTGATGAAAGACTGTGAATACATGTATGTAACAAATTGATATCTGAGTAGAAAAAAAGTGTACAATAGATTCTTGGTTGCTGCATCTTGTCCAAGAACACTGGTATTTCTTGCCAGTTTAACTAGACACTTGAATAATTCCTCTTTGCACTTAATGCTGCTGTTTATACTGCATGTCACTACATTTCTATGCAAAAATAACCTTTGAGGTAGCCAAATATTTGATTTAAGGTTTGTAGATCTTTATAAGATCTATTTTCATATTTATGAAGGAATTTTATGTCTTAATATTTGCTGTCTGTAAATAGCTAAATTTTGTCATTAAAGCTTAGGAAAAAAATTTATAGCATGTGTATAATTTAACACTGCCAGGAAAAGGATTTTTGAAAAAGCATTTTTCTAATACTTCAGATATTTATGAATGTTTAAAGAAAACAAATCTTGATTTGTATGTTTTGATTCATGTCTGATTTCCCTCCACCTTAGAATTACACAAACAGTATGTTTCACTGGAACTGAAAAAAGTTAACCAAAGATAAATGTCGTTTAAAATATCTGCAAGTTTTCTTTATCAGTTTTGGTAAACCATTCCCCAGTTCACTGTCAGAAGAAAATCAAATATGTGGTTGAGAAGACAAAACTGATGACGCAAAGGAGCAATATAAAATGGGAAACATCCATTCTGACTTAACACATTCACACATTCCAGTATTTTGTTGTAAAAGTGATAACTTTTTTTCTGTTAAAGTCAGATTCCAGAAGAGCTTGTCTCATTCCAGAAAGAATTCCTTATTGTGCTTTCACTTGTTTCGGATTTCCAATTGTGTATTCACCAGCAATTAACGATGGTGGTAGATTATCTGAACTTTTGTTTCCAGACAAGACACGTCACATTTCATAGTATGTTAGCTGCAGTTACCTTATATTAAAAAGCTGGTAACTGAAGCCAATGCCATGTTGTCATGTTGGTAAGTTAAATGCTTATTCATATAAACAAGTAACAAAACATGGGACAGTTGTCCTGTTGAGGCATTTACATTTGTGAATTCCTTTACAATACAGATCAATGCTCTATTAATTTGGTTATTTCTACTTTCCAAGTAATCTATGTATCCATCTAGAAGTTTTCAAGTTAATTGCATTTGTCAAGTCAGAATTACCAGCCAACTTTCACTAAATGATTCGAGGTTTTATTTTGAGCAAAAATTTCTCATTACTCTTTAAGTTATTTATCATACTTAACTGCCCATCTCCTTCACAGAGGGACTCTGGGCAGTATACAATAAAACCTACTCACCACTTTTAATCTACCACCCCATTTCTATACCTCCTTAAAGGAAAAAAAAAACAAGTGAAAAGTTCTAAATCTTTCATTTTTCTTATACCAAAAACAGTTCTTGATTGCTTTGGTTGGTTTTTCTTACCTTTCGATTTCACAATTAAGTTATCCTTCAAATATCAAATATGTTTGCAATACAGATGAATACAAAATTATCATTTTATTCAATTCTTTTTAAAGTTTTTCCTAGAATAAAATATGTAAGTATTAACATTTATATAAAATTTGTGTGCTATTGCTGCATCACTTTATATTGATTTCAAATTTTGTCATTTTGCTGTCCATTCCCACATGTTGACATCTGGCTAGAGCTATCCAGTTAGCTTGAGCTTTCTTTTCCCTAACTTGGTATTAATGACAAGCTTTAGCTACTTCATTGCTCTCCCCAGCAACAATTTTTAAAAAGTTGGACATTATTGACTCCACTAAAGTTATCAAATAATGCTTTCCAAGCAATGTATCTGGAACAGATAAGACTAATAAAAAAAAATCATTTTTTAGCTTCCAAGAGATCTCATTACTGTTTTCTTGTATGTAACTGGAATACATAACTTTGATGATCTGTATTGCAAGAAGACTTGCAACAATAAATTCACCGATAAAAAGCCTCCAGTCTGTCAAATATTTTGATACAAAAAACAAAACATTATTTAATAAAGGAAACACCAATATTTTATTGATGATGGCAGAGAATAATAAGATATCCCTTTGAATTATTACACTACGGTAGAATGGGATTCGGGGCCTATGGCCTTCCTTAAGTTGATTTGTAATTCCATCCTGCATTAATGTTTCTTCTCAACAGTTAAGTAGCTTAATTTGCATTAGGAAAATAAGACTGCAATAGATCTGTGAAAACCCCCCAAACAATTTGGCTTTAATTCCTTATCTTTTCCTTTAACTTTTTGTTACCCCATCTTAAGGATTTAAAATAACTAAAAACAAGCAGTAGAATATAAATCACATTTAAGGACAATCTAGAGGGCGCGATTCCAAAAGGATATCCAGAAAGAGGAGACACAACCAGCTGTTTGCTAACAACAAACTGTAGTACAAGAAAATCAATTATCACCTTATGTTATGGTAGGCCAGATTCAATTAGATTTCTGAAGCCTTGAGAGCTTTGTAGTGGATTTAGATGACTGCAATCACCCTTTTGGACTGCTATAAAAATAGATGAATTTATATTTGGTACCCAACGTTTGCATTCTCATTGTCCAAAACAAAAGTCACACAAAATTTCAGAAAGTTTGATTAGAAATTTCAGGTATGCATTCCATATCTTTTAGACAAACTCAAATATTTGCTTTTAGTGCAGATTTTCAAATACGTTGGGATAGTACTTTAATGCATCATTTATTCCACATTCTATTGTTAGTAAAAGACAAGCTTGTCTCTTTTCTTAGTCTAAGGCCAAATTATTCCTTATAATGGTGATTTACAAGCCATAAAATATTTGTGGTACAGAGTTGAGGTTTAAATCTTCAAATTTAATGAGTTAAGCAAGAATTGAAATAATAACTGTTCTCAAGCATTCACCTGAATGCAGAAGGGTTTAACAAGGTGATTAATGCACTTCTTACCTATTCTGGTCAGGTTCTACAAGCTGGGATATCTGAAAAGGCTAGTGCTAGTCTCTAAATCAAAGTCTAATAAAGCAGGCACCTAGACTGCATGGAGAGCTGTAATGATTTCACAACATCTGCTGAAGATACGGACGTTAGAGAGCAGGGAATAGATCCAACTACTGACCTTATAAACATTAGGTTGATGGTGCAAGGTAATCCATGTAAAAAAGCTTTTCCGCAGTTCCGTTAGTTAAAAACAAAGCATTTCTCTGGGTAAGGCATATGATTTTGGGGGAAAAGTTTACAAGACTGCTTGAAAACTGATGCCAGCCGTCTTCTCATAAATGCATTGCCATTCCCCATGAGGCATTGTGTGAGCATGAACACACAACAAATGGGAAACATTTTTTAAAGCTGTGCACCAGCCTTGTAAAAGAAAGTGCTTTCTTAAGCATTTGGGGGGGGAAATGCTTCATCTACAGTGTAAAGGTTCTATCCCCAATGGGAAAATTTAATACATAATTTTACAAACATTTAAAAATAAATCCATAATCCATTCAGGCTGCCACACATATTCTATCATGTCTTATTAATGTCTCTTTAGCAGCTCTGGTTTGAGTATTGCGGCTTCAAGAAAACAATTGATAGTAGTAGCATTATCTGTGATCCTGAGCAATATGGTGTTTCCTTCTAACTACTGTCCCATACCAATTTCATCTTTTGGTTGTGGGCTTTGGAAGATTTAGAAAACAAACTTTTCACAATCTGAAGAGGCACAGACTTTCCACTAAGGTACAATTTGTTGTGGCACTCTGGTAACCAAGGCCCGTCATTTGAGTCTCTCTCTTTATCATTCTTGAGCATCTGGATGTATGCTATTATGTAACCTGTCATGAAGGCATCAAAGCCAGCCCGGTGAATACTCCCCCGTGAACAGTTAGATGGTACTACATTATCTGTGACAGGCAAAGAGGTCACTGCAGAATCACTCTGTAACTGGGCTTTTGGCTCTGCTCCTTCGCTTCTTATTGCCTTTTCCTGCTGGAAATCTTTGAATGGTGAAGAAATGATACTCTCCTTGTCTGTGGCAATGGCAGCATTCCCATCAACATTGGCATCAACTGCACTGTTGGAAACTAGTTCTTGTTCCACATCCATTGAAGTCTCCCCATTACCAGACACCCTTTCTGCATCTGCACTATCTACAATAGGAGCAATCAAGTTACTAGGGCAAGACTGTTTGGAAGGGGAACCTTTTTCTTTATCCCAAGCTAACTTTACATCTTTCATGGGGCTGCTCAGTTCAATTTTTATCGACTCTGCTAAGTTCTTCCGCCGTTTCCATTTCTGTTTTCTTGTCTTCCGCTTCTCTTCTTTCTGATTCTCGTCCTCATTAATTATTAGATCAATATTGTGAGATTGTGTACATTTCATTCCATCTGGGCACCAGCCATAAGCCTGTGAAGGAGAATGAAACTATTAGGATAGATTTTAAAAATTCTGAGAATTTTGCAATGATTGGAATCCAGTCAATCTTTCCTAGACAGTTGTACTATGCATAACCATTAATTCTAAACCTTCTCACTTGGATCCCAAGGTAGCTCTTTCCTGAATGAAGCAAAAACTCCAGTTTTGTTCTTTTTAAAAAAAAAACTATTCAATTAAAAGAAATCTGGCTTCTTTGTAACATATTTTAATGGCCAAAATAACATCTGAAAGGCTGATTTAACAAGATAGACTTCTTTTATCTGGGATAGCTTGTCCTCATAGTCTGCATCTAACTAAAGGCACTAAAACTGTTATTTCCAATTTGGTTTTATAGACAATTTTAAAGACCCTAAAATGTAGATGAAAGACCCAATAATACTTAACCGAAAATGGCTGGCAGATGACAATTTTGTTAGCAATGTCAGTTTGAGCCTGGCTAACATCAGCCACAGAGCAGAACCGGTATTCAACATAGGCATCTATGCTGGCAGGATAGCTGCAGAATTCTATGCTGAGATATGGTTTCTTGGAGTCTTTCAACCTGAAGTTTTCTCGTTTGCTGAAATTCAAGAGCAGTATAATAGTAGTGAATGTATGGAGATAATCGATAATTTTTCAGGACTCACTTTTCTTTTACATGATCATACAAAAGGTTTACAGAATTGAGAAAAAAGAGGTATGGTGGGAAAAAAATCAATTCAAAACAAATACAGAACTGCCACTGAGATGAAAATAAATATAGAACGGCTGTTGTACAGAACACAGTACAGAACAACTGCATTATTTGTCTACCGGTAGAGTTTACAATTCTGCCAACCTAGCAGTTCGAAAGCATGTAAAAATGCAAGTAGAAAAATAGGGACCACCTTTGGTGGGAAGGTAACAGCGTTCCATGCGCCATGCTGGCCACATGACCATGGAGACGTCTTCGGACAGCGCTGGCTCTTCGGCTTTGAAACGGAGATGAGCACCACCCCCTACAGTCGGGAACGACTAGCACAGATGTGCGAGGGGAACCTTTACCTTTACCTAGAGTTTACAAATGCTATTGCGAGCTAATTGTCACTAGTATTTTTCCTGATGACCCTTGCCTCTAGTCAGTCAACCAAAAGAAAAAGTTCCTATCATTCCTATTTCATTCTACCATGCTAGGCAAAATTATTCCTGTTTCCTTCTCTCGTGTTTTTTAGGACACAGAGAACACAAAAAGCAGACAGACATGCAGTTCGTGCTATACTTTAGTGTTATTCTGAATCAGTATAGTCACCAGAGCAAGAGTGAAAAAAGATTTTAAAATTCATTTCAGAAGAGTAATAAAGCCAGTGGTAATCATAAATAATGGCTCGTTAGTGAATCAACCAAAAATTTGTGTAAATTATTTCTGATGTTTTCCCTCCCACATTTTCACAAAAGAAGAAAAACAGTTTTAAAAAGAACAGTTAAAAGCACTACATTCTATTTAAATATTTTCCCTCAATATTCACATAAACAGAATGATCTATAAGCTGCTTGAAAACTGACCAATCAGTATAAGGATAATTATCTTCTTAACCTTCAGACTACTTGGTCATATGGATATTGGAAGCTTTTTATATGTAAATGAAAAACAGGAGAGGAGCAATGCAACTCCCAACATCTGTCAGGGTGTTTACAGCATTTATTTGCTAAAGGATACATACCACTTCTTATAGGCATATTCTAGGTAAGAAGCTACAAAGCGTGCCTCGAATTCTGAGGCATATTTCGTGTCATAGATGCCGGCTGGGAACATCTCTGAAAGGTCAGCAGTGAAAGTGCCTAGATTGTCAGGTAAGTGGGCATAGAAGCACTGGTAGAGGAAAACTAAATCAATTAGGCCATTGTGCAGAATGATAGGTTTTCTTGCTCGAATTATTTCCAGGAAAAAAGTACGAATTGTCTGACTCTGATTTTCATTTCCCTGTGAGTAAACAAAACGGAAACAATGTTATTTAGGCATCTCACTATGGAAAGTCCTCTTCTGACAGTCCTTTAGATTTGGGTAGACAAACGGGATGCCAGAAGTAATCTCTTCTATACCTATTATCAAACGAAAATACAATCTAATCTAATGTATTGCATAGGCAATGCTTACCATTTGTTAGCTACGATCTAAACTGTTCATTGAACACACAACTGCATCCTCTAAATATGGCCTTATCAGCAAGGTCTCCATTCTCACAGAAAAATGCTACTACTGGTAACTTTCCTTGCAATAGCTGAATTTTTTTATTAATCTACTAGGTAAGAAGTCCAAACCCATTTCCCAGTTTCTTTCTTATATTTTCATCAGATTTAGTCCTTAAATTAAGGAATCCTTGTACCTTATCATTGCCCCTATGATACGGAATGCCCTGAGAATACTGCTTGTTGAAGTCAAAGCCATGTTGCACCAGGAATTGGACTGACTGTGGTTCAATTATATAATCATCCATACACAGCAAGGTCAAGTTGTAGATCTGGGAAAGATATGTGTTCTCTGTCTGCAAAATAAAAGCCAATCCAATGAAACTGAGAACCATAATTATTGTGTTGGGAGTATGGTTTGTATCATAGATACATTCATATACATTTATATGACATGTACATATTTATTGTGAAGAGAGAATCTCCAGCACTGATTTCAGCTACAAGCTGCTACATTTCAGCTACAAGTAAGCAATCTTAACACAGTTAAGCTGAACACAGAATAACATATTTGTTAGGTTTCTATGTTTCTATTATTTTTTGGATAATTGTCTTAAATTTGGATTCTCTCTCTTTTACGTAAATACAATAATACCTCCAAAATTCAAGAGTTTTATAAACTAATGCTAGTAACACCAGGCATCATATTTAAATTTCTAAGGTTTGCTTTCAATATATATCCTCCATCAAGGATGGGATTTTCTTGTCCTCACAGAAATATCAACAGAGGGCTAGACACAAAACAAGCATCATACCTTGTCAGGAATGTGTTTAAAACAAGCAACTCCAAGAGACAAAACAGAGCGTGTTTTAGCAGCATTGCAAACTGCTTTATATCGTTCTTCAATGCACCTGTGAGAAACATTAAGTAATTGAATAAGAAGCAAAGGCAGAGAATTTAATCTGCAGAGTGCATGAAAATCCTTGAAAATATTAGTTTTGTCTACATTGGGCTATATGGACCAATAATCTGATCATTATAAAGTAGCTGCCAATACTTGGTATGATTTCTGATCTGATGACAGAATCTTGTCATTAACCTGAATACATCCCCTAACTTTAAACATGACAAAAATCCTCCCCAATTCCAAGAGTATTAGACCCATGTAGTGAGGCCTATAGCTAACATAGTCTGTTTTCAGAAGGGTCAATTGCTTAAATAATCACATCTTAATCAAGTCATCAATTCCACTTTATAGCTACTGAATGCTTCTATCTAACAATCTGACAGAAGCATATTCCGTAAGTATTGTAAATAAAATATTTGGCCCAACATTAAGAAATTGATCGTTCAGAATTTGGTATCACCTAGACCTTAGTACTTCAGAAGAAAAAGAGTGGTAGCACAGTACTTACTGATTCAGTAAACTCTTCCTTGTTCCAAGCCCACTAAGTTCCTATGGATAAAAATAACACTTTCATTCAGTAGAAGATGCAACTACATAAAATAATTAGGGATAAATTTTACTTTACTCTCATAAGTCTGGTTGCAATTTCCCTTTTCTCTTGTTCCAAAGTTAAAACCAATAAAGAGCAATTTTACTCACTGTGTCAACAGCAATAAAGCTAGAAGTTTTGATAGCCAAAAGCATGGATGGCCAGAGCTCCTTGAAATTGTCATCCTGGACATCAATGACAGGCACCCTTAAAGAGGCCATTATAATACAGCTGTTGGGAACAAAACACATATGATGTTATTTTAATAATCCAGTTATTAACTTTGTTTTGGGGAAGCCATGGTAAAAAAGTAAAATAAGCAAAAGGTTGCCAACTAGTCAACTTAAAGAACTGATACATTTTCTGTACCTACACCCCCTCTTCCATCAAAGCTCAAAAAAGTGAAGTTAACATGTCTGAGTTGCAAGAATCCACACAACCTGCAGAAAATGGCAGAGATACAGGAAATTTTCTTTGCTGCCATCTACCGGTGGTCCGGATTTGTGCAGTATTGATATGGTAACTCTAACAAAGAGTCATATTGCAATGGCCAATGTCTAAGCGGGAGCAGTCTGCGTTCGGCAGAGCTATCTTCTCTACGTTCCTGGGTATTAAACTGCCTGGGAAAACCCATATAGGAGAGAAAAATAAGAAATAAACAAAATTCAGGAAGTCACATTCAACTGTATCAATCCCTGGAAGTTTTCAGATTATTACCCTTAAAAGCTTGGTAGAATTCGTTTGGCGCTGCTACCTCTTAAACTTCCGTCGCGTTGTGAATTCAGGGGTCCTTCCCCTGCTGATGGCGCATGTATGTAGCTGTTTATTTAAATGCCTTTCGTTGGATGCTAGCGCAGTTATGTAAGATTTTCTAAACAGGAGTTCCATTCAAATTATGCTTTAAAGTTTTTCGCACGCGAATATATTTAGCAACTATGGGGCTTTCTGCACATTTTTTTTTAATTAAACCCAACTTCCGAGGCCATCAGAAATTTTCATTTTGCGACGTATTAGGGTAAACGCTACTTTGCAAACAGCCTACTTTGCAAGCAGATTCCCCCTACAAGCCGAGAATGGATGCAAGTATGTATTTAAAAACTATTTTTAAAATATCATATTCGGACTTGGCATTCGGAATTTTCAATTCAGCCTTTTACAAAAATTGCCGAGAGGGAGGAAAGATTTTCCATTGCAGTCTTATCAACAACTCGGTTTTTTTGTTTTTTTTTTAAATCAGCGGTATAAGCATAAAATATGTGAATTATAAAATATTAAGCCAGGCAGTCACACTATACATAAACTGGCATGCTGCCATTTGATTGTTTTTCATCAAATGAACATCACTAGCTTAACCACGATTAATTCTTTTCCTAACAGGCTTTAGCTACTAAGATCTTAGTTTTTCAATCACTGGAAAAAAAAGAAAAGTGACTTCCACGTAAATAAAATCTGGCGGTATGATTTATAAAAGTGATCTGGGAAAAAGAGTTAGTCTCTGCTCCTCCCCAATGCTTCCGCCGAGTTAAAACTTCGCGCCTCCAAATCGCAAAACCTGCAGAACACAAACTTAAGCCTCGGGTCTACTTGCTGCTTGAAATATTAATTGCAAGGGAGCTTGCAAAGAACCTCGGCCCCTCTCTCCATTATAAACACACCTCTTTGTACACGGAGTAAGAATTACGTTAGAAAGTGCATAGCCTCCAGTTGCAGGAAAGAAACACGTGAGTACGGTAAAAATCCTTAAATTGTCCTTTACTTTCACTACCGCCCAAAGAGGGACATTTATCGATAAAAGGAAAAGTCACCGTTGGAGAGCCTAGGCTTTTGTGCTTCCTACAGTAGCACTGTGGTTGGTGGGCGGTGTACATCCCTTTCCTTTTCAATCTGCTGTTTGTGTAGTTCGTGGTTTGTTCCGTTTGTGTGCACGGTCAGCCGGTAGCGTTTCCGTGACGGCTCTGGGGCTACAAAGAGCCTTACAGATGAGAGGGAAGGGGGGAAAAAGAAACGTTGTATGCCTCCTTTGAAAGGACGTCTGTTTTCTAATAATTGTTCCATTTTTGAGCGTGTAAGAACAAAACAATCCTCCTACACGGATGTTGTTGGCACGTGGTGAGAGAAGCCAACGGCTTTGTTAGGCATGGAAAGCTAGAATAGTCTGCCTTAATTTAGGTTATTGAAGGGAAATTGCACTCTTCGAAAACTGAGATTTGGTTGCCACAGGGGAAGATTGCCTGATGTAATTTTATTTTGTATTCCCATAAAATGCTACATCCATCTATATATCTGCTGTATCTATCTTCATTTGCACTGTGAAATCATTGTACATGCTTTAGAATGTTCACCTCTTTTATGTGAGTAAGGGAGTCAGTTTCAAGAATAAAAAAGACTCTAGTTTGTAGCACCTGATTTCTCCTTACAGCATACAGTGTTTTTTTCAGATTGCCCAATTTGTAATTTGGATTATCTGTTTGCATGCTAAATTTGGTACAATTCAGAGTATTTATATAGATAATTGCACAAATTGTTACATTTAGATTTGGAAAGAGTTTGATCTAATCTAATGATAACATACTTTATGCTCTTCCCTAGCTTGGCAATGAGTAAATGCCAAATGTCAAAGTGCAGCAATCTGGGAAAATCCAAAAATCATCGAAGAAATGTGAAAAAAGGACTTGTACTTTACAAAGGTAATGGAGCTACACAAGGATTTTGCTCAACAAACAGAAGAATAATAAATATTTATTTATGTCAAAAACATATAGTTATATAAAAGTGGAAAACATAGAACATGAACAAGAATTATATATAAGTAATTAAGGGTAA
>JANHJO010002488.1:2047-19765 GCA_032468235.1 Pseudoxyrhopus heterurus | reverse complement strand
AGGAAGGAAGGAAGGAAGGAAGGAAGGAAGGAAGGAAGGAAGGAAGGAAGGAAGGAAAGAAGGAAGGAGGTTTGGTGTAGGTCATTGTCAGCTTGGATATTCACTGAAAAATCTGTCAATATCTAAAGAATGGATGGAGGTTTTAAGGTTTCTTGCCTGTTAATTTTTATCTGCACTGCTTTTCCATCCTACCTCCTTCAGGAAGATAGTATATATGAACAGGAAGAAGGAAATAGTCCTTAGAACTTTGTTTTTTCTCTAGATTTTCAGTATACCCTTAACTTGACCTCTTCATATTTCAGTGTTCATCTTTCTTGCTTATTGGAAAGAATTTCAATAACATTAATCCTCCTACCAGTACCTTCCTCTTACAACAGTTAATTTAATGACTTTTCGAAGTTATTACAGCACTGAAAAAAGTAATGGGTGACCGTTTTTCACACTTACAACCATTATGCCATCCCACGGTCATGTGATTAAAATTCAGATGCTTGGCAACTGGCATGTACTTATGACGGTTGCAGTATCTCGGGGTCATGTGATCTCCCTTCGCAACCTTCTGACAAGCAAATCAATGGGGTATCCAAATTCAACTTAACAACTGTGTTACTAACTTAACACATGCAGTGATTCACTTAACAACTGTGGCAAGAGAGGTCATAAAATGGGTTAAAACTCACTTCACAAAATTTCTACCAACAGAAATTTTGGACTCAATGGTGGTTGTAAGTCGAGGATTTCATGTAGTTGGTTAGACAATCAGAGGACAAATGCTATTTGGACCCTATTTTACAACTCTTCATTCCTTTCTTTTTTTCCCCTCATTGGGAATCCTGCACGGTTTTTACTGAATTAAGTGAGTCTCAAAATAAAAAGGACGTTGCTGAATTTAAAAGTAAAGATACGTGTTCTATTGGGGAAAAAAAAAATATGACTTATGCTTTATTGCATATTTTTCAAATTTATGGTTCCATGTTATTCTTTTAATTATGCAGTCTAATACATATGATAATACCAACTTTCCAAAAAGATCTGATTTGTTTCTAATAGTTCTTTTTTTAACGTGCACTGTAACAATGCATGTTACCTTTCATCCTCAGTGACTCAGATTAATGGGTCCTTTATACTTATTAAATACATTTTTAAACATAATGCTCCCATTTAATACACTATTACAGTGTCAATTACCTGATTTCAGGGCCCTGAATGCTAAAAGAGCACTGTTGTACTGATATTTTCTCCTGATTCTATAACGATATGGCAATTGTCTGATTTGATTTAATTAATATTCCTTTTTCAGGAATGCCATGGTTGTTTTACTTTAAAGTTGAAATGATCTGTAAAAAAACCTTGATCTTAAAAAGATGTTGATTATCATACTTCCATTTTCTTATTATTCATTCTCGGTCATCAGTCAACACAGTGCAATAGTAATAAACTTGTATGTTCCTCTCAAAAATAAAGATACGGCAGACTATAATTTGAGGTCAGCAATATCTTAGCAACATGATCTTTTCTAGTTGGATGCTTGAAAATTCCTTTGTTCCTTTAGTCCAGGCATTTAATCTAAGCATTTTATGGAACAGTATTGTAGAGCTTGGGCAAAAATGTGAGAATTTGTGTTTTGTTTTGATTTCATTCATTTCTGCAAGATCAAATTTTAGTCAGTCACTGGGACCAGAGGTTTACTCTTAGGAGCTTCCGCACTTGTGGAAACAGGGGTAGGTTTCAACTGGTCTAATTACTGGTTTGCTTTGCATGCACATGCACCAAACGCACGCTGCGCGCACATGAACTGAGGCCCAAACAACAGCTGAGGCTCAGCTGGGCCAAAACACAGCTGATCCACCCCGCAGCACCAATCAGCTGAGCAGTAAATAAAGCACTTAAAGGTAAGCTTGGGCATCCAGGCGGGCGGTTGGGCCAAACGACGATCGCGATTTAGCTACATTTAACATCCGGCTCGCCCGAACCAATGCTATTTTAACAACCGGTTCGGGTGAACCGGTCTGAACTGGTAGAAACCCACCCCTGGCTGGAACCCATCCTCAGGGAACTTCTCTCTACTGCTATATGTGCTGTTGGCTCATCTGCAGATGACAAAGATAACGCCACGAAGTAGAACACAAATGCTGGTTTATTGGGTCTCTGTTATGCGTTCGTTGTCCACAGAGTAATCCAAATCAGTCATTGCTTTAAACAGTCAAATGAAAAAGTCGGCACTAAAGGCAACCGCCCTTCACTGCCGTTTATTAACACTCGAGTCCCACCCACCTAATCCTGCCCCTTGCTGGATTCCCCCATATTCCTGAACTGTGGAGATTGTTCTAGGTGCCTCCTGAGTCGCAGAGATACTTCCAGGCACTTCCCTATCTCGTAGATGGGTTTGCGCCATTCATATGTGCTTCTGTGCTACCCCGCGTCTCAGCTGTGCTGCTGCGCTGCTCCGAACGTCAGCTGTGCCGCTGACTGACATTCGCGGCTTCCCTGCGGCTCAGTTCACAGATATGGGCGAGTGGTGAGTGGACTCGACAGATATTCCGTATATCTTGACATATAGTCATGCTGGCCATATTACCATGGAAATTTGGGGGGCATGCAGGAGCACACGCGCTTGCACGCGCACGATTTTGGCACTCAAACCTAAAAAGGTTCGACACCACTGCCCTATACCATTTCAGACAAGGGATATATACTTGTTGCTAATTTTACCATGGATTGATGTGAGTGGTTAATTCTGCTTTTTAACTTTTCTCTAACTTATGAAACCACATAGTCACTGAAGGTGAAAAAAAGCCCCTTCCCTATTAACAATTTGGGAATGAGTTGAAAACATTTTTATTTATCCAGGCAGATTAATGTTTTAGTTTTTTTAATGTTTTATATTTCTTGATTTAATGTGTTACCATTTTTATTATACATTTTTATGAGACGTTCATAGCAATGGGTGGCATATCATTTCTGAATATAAATAGAAGAATAAAATTATCTTTTATTGTACAGGAATTTGTCGGTAATCCTTCCAACTGGCCTTCCTGCTGGGGTTTATTGTGATGTCATTTCAGGACGAAAGGAAGGCAAGACTTGCACAGGAATTCAAATCCATGTTGCTGCTAATGGCATGGCTCATTTTCAGATTAATTACCAAGCAAAGCATCCCTTCATTGCAATTCACGTTGAAGCCAGACTGTAACATATACTGATGAACATTTCCCCTATTTGATTGGTTTCTGTTCTCTGTGTATTATAAAGCTGATTTTATACACGATTATTTATTTACTCATATAGGCTGATTCCATCATAACTCATCATGGTATACAATGTAAGACAATTTACAGCAATGCAATTCAAAACAATACCAAAAACGTGTGGCATAAGATAATATAAATATTAACAGACCAGTTATCCTGCAAGGAATCCATTTCCATCCGTTTCTAATCCAAGACCTGGGAGAAGAGCCATGTTTTTAAGGATTGTTTAAATATAGTAAGTGATGTCCATGTGAATATTTGGGGGAGAGTATAATTTCAAAGAGCAATAGCAATAGAAATAGCACTTAAACCTACATACTGCTCCACAGTGCTTTATAGCCCTCTCTAAGCAGTTTTTACAGAGTCAGCATATTGCCCCCAACAATCTGGGTCCTCATTTTACCGACCTTGGAAGGATGGAAGGCTGAGTCCTATCCGTATTTTTTTGGACACCCTTTAAGTGGTAGGATTTATTTCTGAGACTATGTCACATTTCTGGCTGGACCAGGTGCAGTTATGATAAGCTGATGACTTTGTTCCCAGGAACATAAAAAAAACACCCTTGAATATATTTAATACTGATCACAATCAGATTTATTGTTCTCCCTTCATCGTTTGTCTTTTTGCTGATGCATGTTATATATTACAGAGCATTTCCTTATACAAAAATAACACAGGAAACTGCTTTTATAACAGCTGTATAGAATTTCAGTATGTGCAGCCTACATATTCATATTCTCTCTCTCTATACACACACACACACACACACACATACAGTGAGTGAGAGAGAGAATTGTAGACTGCAGTTGTAGAAGTTGAGAGTGCAGAAGTATCTGCGCCATCAAGTTCATACTGTACTAGCTCTTAGCAATCACATAGACTTTTCCCATGACAATCTGTCCCTCACTTGGTCTTCCAATGGTACACCCATCACCGCTGTAATTGTGTCTATCTACCTTGTCATCCTCTTCTATTTTCTTTCACCTTTCTCAGCATTAAAGTCTTCTCTGGAGACCTAGATCTTTGCATAATTTGTCCAGAGCAGGAAAACTTGAACTTGGCCATTTGTGCCTCCAGTGAGATCTGAGGGTGAGATCTGAGGGTTTGATTTTTGTTTATTTGTTTGTTTGCTGACTACAGTATTATCAGGAGTCTTCTCCAACACCAAATTCGTTATTTTTCTTATCCTGTTTTTTCAAAATCCAAGCTTCACTTCCAAAGGAAAGAATAGTAGTCTCTTATCTTAATACTGAAGCTAATTGGACAAGTAGTACAATCTAATTTTAATAGTAGCACTGAAACAATATCTTCTTGCTTGAAGATACTAGAATAGATTACGTGGTGGGTATGTGATCAAACATAGTGTGTCACGGTTATGCCTTCAGCTTTGGTTTGCTGCCCTTTGTCTAAAAATGAAAAGGATTCTGACTAAAATGCATGCATCAGTAGCTGTATCTCTTTGAAGAAGGCAAACACGTATTTTAATAGTAGTTTGAAAGATGTAAATAAGGGAAATGGGCTCTTCACATCTTTGAATGCTTGTGCAGTTTGCAATTAATTTTATTTGCTGTATGAAATAGATTGTTTTTATTAGAATTTAATTATAGAAGTAGATTATTTAAATTCCATTCTAATTTTATTAATGTGAATTTATTATCCACCCAACTCCAATGGACTCTAATTGTATATAGGTAGTATTTCATTGAGAACATAATAATTTATTATTTAAATACCACCCAACTTCCAATGACTCTTAAAATCCTTAAAACATTTTACAACCAACAACAATAGACACACACAACAAAACAGAAGAACAGTGATGGCGAAGAAGAGAAATAGCTCTGTGGAAAAATTCTACAGCTGATTTTACTAAAAACTGAGGATGTTGCATAGTTGAGAGCAGTTGAAACATAATTTCCTCTTATGATTAAGCTTGTGAAACAACTTTTAGATTACTGCAGGATGTTCCTCTTGGAAACAAAATGTTCTTCATAAGCCAGTAAAGAAAAAAAAAAAGATAGCAATTACCCATCTTCCTTTTTCCACTGCCTGAGAAATGAAACTGTCAGCAAGAAAGGAAAAGAATTAATTGGACTTTAAACTCATGGCACAGTTCAGTTTTCAACAGACATCAGGATAATTGAAATTTCCCATTAGACAGACAGACAGACAGACTTCATCTAATCATCAGTGTCCCATTTTTAGGAAAGGTTGTATTGAAAGCAGCGAGTGTTCAGTATTCGAGGATCCTGCATGAAACAGATTACCTGGATCCATGCTTGTCAGGTATCAGATCCTATCATAGGACATTGTTCATTCTGCTCAGCGGCCTTTAATTTCTTGGAGGAAATGTATCTTTTTGTTCCTATTAGTATTTTGAATACCACCTGGCACCATTGACCACGATACCCTACTGGATTGTCTGTGACGTTGGGAGTTTGGGGCACTGTATTACAATCACTGCACTCCTACCGGTACCTAAGCAGGGGATTCCATTCAATTATCATAGGGGAACACTGCTTAAATGCATGACCACTCCCATGTAGGGTGTAGCTTTTTTCCCCTATGATATTTAACTTATATGAAGCTAGTGAACAAGGTTCGTTTCAGGGTATGGTGCTATCAGTAAGCTGACAGTTTCTACATTACTACACCTGCCTATGCTGGATCAGGTTTTGACAGCTGAACTGGGTTTTGGAGGCTGTCAAGATCTAGATCAGGGGTGTCAGTCGCGTTGTCAGGGTGGCATCACGTGACATATCATGACTTTCCCCCCCTTTGCTAAACCGGGCATGGGCGTGACCAGCGTGTGATGCATCCGGCCCATAGGCCGCGAGTTTTACAGCCCTGATCTAGATGGTGCAAAACAAGTTTAAATTAAATCCACCTAAGTCCAGGTTGCTTTCCATCAATAAGGTTGGGCAATTCAACTAATGTTGGCTACAGTAAAACTCTTTTGGCAATAACTCTCCCTTCAAAGGAATAGTTCTCTGGTTTAGGAGAGCTTATAATCCTCCTTAGGTCCTCCTCCAGCTGTTGCCACTTTTGTTTTAGCTGATGTGCCAATTTTAGATCTGGGATGCCTTGTACACAACGATGTGTTGCCTAATCGCCATGTGATTAGACAACTGCAACATGTTCTACAGGTAGTCCTTGATTTATGATCGGCCACTTAGTGACTGTTAGGAGGTACAATGGACACCACCATCCCAAACCTACTTACTATCCAGTTTCGAAGTTACGGACGCTATAGCATCCCTGTGGTCACATGAACAAAATTTGGGCAGATTCACCCTTGCAACTGACCTCAGGGACTGACTGTCTCTTCCATCCCTCCCTGCAGGCTTTTTGCCTGCTTTCTCCCCCACCCCCCTTCCCAAATTTCTTTTAGTGAGGCTTACTGCTTCCATATAAATATATGTAGGTCTTTAAGTGTGTGTAGAAGCAAAAAGGGTTTATGGTCACAGCGCCTAAGAAGTATTAAAATCCAATGCTGAGGGCCATTTATATTGTAGTGTTGTATCTTCACATCACAGAAATAAATAATAAGAGCGCTAAGACCTGGAGCTAGCAGTTACGTTGCATATAAAATGTTTTTTTCATGAGTAATTTATGTCAGTCAGAAGTAACACCTGATGCACTGATACAAAACTGAAAATTTTAATTGAGTTTAATGTATTAATTTCTCGCCTGGGGAAAAGTTCTTAGCTCATCTAGTAGTTCTGTAAGGCATTATTTAAACTTGAAGCCTTTCTTGATGCTTACTAATTCAAGATTATCATAAATATTTACCCATGTTAGCAGCTATGCGGGGGAGTTAAATAATCTTATATATAATTTAAGATGTGAAAATGGACAGAATTTCTGAATGAATATCTGGCATTCTATGTTTGCTATAAAACTGGGATTTCACTATTACTCTTATCATATATCAGATTGTTTGGTTGATAGGCTTCCCTATGTTCAGAAAATGACTAATACAATCAGTGGAAAACTGCATGTATAGACCTGTCTGTAGTTCCTGCGCAGATTTCTTAACCAAAGTACATACTGTATACTCATATTATCTTAAAATTAGATTTCAAGGTGGGGGAGAATAGCAGCTAGCTCTGTAGGACAATGCGCTTTACCTCCTGTGCCCAGTCCTTCCTTTCCCTTTCTCTCTGTACAAAGCTGAACTGTATAGGCCCAGTATTTCCATTCTTAGACTAGATTCAGGGGTGGGCTGCTGGGAGTTTGCACGGGTTCGGGTGATCCTCTTGCTAAGGGTCTGCCCAGTTCAGCGAACCCCCAAATCCCACTACTGGCTGGGATTGCTTGTAGTTGTTTGCTTCCTCACAGAGAGACTTTTAGCAGTACTCATAGTTGTTCCCTCATGTTTGAATTGGGGAGATACTCTAAGATGTTCTGTTGTGGAGACTGATGAATTGTTCTTGTAGCACTTCCATATTTTTGATAATTTAGAAAAAAATTGGATTCACAGATCTTTATCCATGGAGTTTATATAATTTAAAGTTAAATATAAGGAAATGATTTAAAGAAAGGATGAGGAAACTAAAAGCGGGGGTAAATAAGATCCTTTTATTCCAGGTTCCAATAAAATCACTTCAAAAATAATTTATAGAGTCAAACTTTATGTTGCACTCTCAGAGTTTGTTCCTAGAAGAATAACTGGTTGTGGAGAAGTATTGCAACACCATACTGTTAACTGTAATCTTTCATTTTGCCAAGAATAGTTCACAAGGTAGGAACTCACACAAAGAATTAACCTATAGACTGCCCGTCTATAAATTACTTTGAATCCAGAAGCATGGAAAAAAGGAATCTTAAATTCTTAGTTTGAAACAAAATATCCCTGTTCAAAACAAACAAATTATATTTGGCCATTTTTGTGCATAGCTCAAGAACCAAACAAAGCAACACAATTTTTGCATTTGGCGATTTTAAAACTCAGGAATCTGTCAATACACATTCACTTAATAAGCACAGCAATGCTCATTCACTGGTTAGTCAGTGAACAACAGTGTTTAATGTTTCCTACTGTGCTGTGAAAATGGCAAGGCAAGACAAAGGTGTTGGCAGCCAAATGTAAAATATAGCCCTGTTCAGGTTGAAAATATTTTTCCCCTTTGTAGGCTTAAAAAAGTAATAGAAGGTGGTTCTAAACAATAAAAAGTTTCTGTGTACTTAGAAACAAAAATTCATTCACATTGAAATTACACAGTACAAACAACCTGTCCCAACAGAATTTCCTGAGTTATGCAAAAGACATTTTTGGATTTATTATTCTCTTGGCCTTGTTTCTTGAGAACAAGGTATCTTTGTTCAGGTAGGCACTGAAGATTGGTTGTTTTAGTTGGCTATTCCTTTATTTTGTAATATTTCAGAATGTTGTTTCTCTCCATTTTATTCAGATATTATTTATTTGTATGCTTTCTGTGGTTCCTTTAAAATTGTTGCTCTTGATGGAGTATAAAATGAATACACTGAATATTAACTAAAATGTTGGTGAATAATATATCATCCAGTTATTATTTCCTTAAATTGAATGGCAATTTCAACATTACAAATGCATTACAAATGCAGTCCAATCTACAGGTTTTCTGTTTTGTGCAGTTAAATAATTAGAATATAAACTATCATTACATTTTGTTTAGATAAAGATGCCTTTTGAATGCAACTATGCTTTGCTTCACACTGGACAAAGAATGCCTTTTGTTGGATTAGGTACTTGGAAGAGTGATGCTGGACAAGTAAGTAGTTCACTATTAAGTTGAGGAAGTTAGTTAAAATATTTAAGATCTAAATTCTGTGTGTTGATAGTAAGGTATGTTTTCATTATCTGTTAATTAAAAGGTTGGGTAAAGAATAGGTTTCTTCCACGATCATGTTATATTCTGAATTTCCATCCTTCCTAGCCCCTTTTGCCTTCAGCGTAAATCATAAGTAGTATTATATTTACTCTAAAATTCAGGCTTGATTAGTGGTTGTCAAAAGAAAAAAAATCCCAGTGTCCCTATTGATCAAAACATATACCAATAGTCATGATATTTTTCAAGGGGAGAAACTTTATAAATTCCTACAAAATACTTAATTTTCATAAAAGAGAATGGAATCGCCTGGTGAAATTATGAAGAAGATACCCTGGGTTCTACTTAGTGTTACGCTTCTGAAAAGGTGGGCAAATATTTTAAATCACTGGAGATTATAATGACATTCATTTTCAGTCTGCAAGGCATGTATATAGTATTGCCAATTTACTATAATGGCTATGTTCCCATACTTCCAAATCAGGGGGGGGGGGAAATAGCAGCCTTGGAGGCTTCCGGTGACCCCTCTAGCATCCATTTTGTAATCCTCAGATTCTTTTCAAGTAGCTGCAGCCAAAAGTTGCATCTTCAAAAGTGGCTGGGGCTAGAACCTGTTGGGATTATATAAGGGATGCTGCTCTTTAAGATGCCTGAATTCCAAAACATACAAAAAATCTAGATAATAGAAACTAATAACATTTAAGGGAAAAAATAAATTAAATAAAAATTAATGAACAGAGAAAAATACTTCTGTATGCAGTATAAGAATAATAGCTCCATCTCTATATATATTAGTACACCTCAGATAAAACAAAGTAAACCTTCTCCATATGGATTCACATTGCCCAATATTTTCTTCTTCTTTTTTAATACTGTAAAGCCAATTGAAAGGCTGAGAGTTAACCAATTTCCTTTAGCCGACCTTTAGAATGTAATATGCGCTGGTTCTTCCAGGATCACTGTTTTTGCAATGGCCCATCCATCTTGATATATACAGAGCTCTGCACAAATTGACAAGTTCCATACTTCGGTGCATAATTTAACAAGCATTTGAAATCATTAAAATTCCTCCCAAGAATCTGGTTCACCATAACAATGACGTCTAACCCAAGGTTGTCTGGTCTTGGCAATTTTAAAACATGGATTTCAACTCCCAGAATTTCCCAGCCAGCAGGTCTTAAAGTTGCCAAGGTTGGATGCCCTTGGTCTAACCAAACAAACTACCAAGAAGCATATCTAAAGAATATATACTAATGTACTAGAATCTGGGAAGAGGCCACAAGGTTGACCACACAAGCACTACCAAGACACTGAAAGAAATTTTGTGCCACTGTGATTTTGTGCCACTGTGACATCCAGCCAAAGGAACAAATGTACCAAAGTATGACTGAGTGTGAAATATGACCAATCCAAAGTAATTTAGCATATTTTGTAGCTAGAACAGTGATGGCGAACCTTTTGAGTTCATGTGCCAAAGCACGCGCCCCCATCTGCCCCTGCACCCACAATGCAACGCGCGTGACCCCCCTGCACATGCATGTATGCCTCTGGGATTTGTGGAGGCAGGGGTTGCATGTGCATGTGCGGGAGGGCAGGAGGAGCACGTGAATGCGCAGTGGAGCTGGTCTGGGCGACGGCTGGTATGCCAGGTGACATGGCTACGTGTGCCACTTTAGGCACGTGTGCCATAGGTTCGCCATCACAGGGCTAGAAGAAATTTGAAGCCAGAGTCAATATTATATAGTTGTTTGAGAATGCACCAGGCTAAATGGTGACATCAGGCTAAATGATGACAGACAGGTTTCCACACATAAAGCCTTATAATCTATTTTCATAGAACTTCTAGTTAGTTAAGTAAGTCTTTGTTTAAAAGAGAATGGAAATTTTCTATTTCTCTGTCTTCAAGATAGAGGTTGAGCGAAGGTAAAGAGTTTTCTGTCTTCTTACTAAATCATTTTGTTGCGATTATTATTGTTATTTAAATACTCAGTATTATTTCAGAACTTTGCTTATGTTCAAAAGCATATCTGCTAAATTCAGCTTTCTAGCAATAGTGCAGTGAATAGAAATCAAGGCAAGATACTACTATGTGAAGCAGAGAGTACTGAAATATAATAAGAAAACAAAGTAGGGTTGCAGAGGCACAAATGTAAGCTAAGGAAATTTGCAGAACCAAGGTTTCAATTTAGCTATTATTCAACTGTCTGCAGCTAGTAGCAACTCACTTTGGCTGATCTTGAAAAAGCTAAGGAGTGGGACGTGGTAATATTTGAATGGGAGAGCATGTAGAAATTCCAGCCGTGGGAAGTTTTAAAAATCACTTTCCCAGTGTCACCAAGAAAACCTGTATTCATGAAGTCATCAGGAGCCAAACTCAATTCAACAGGGATCTTTTCTTTTTACACGATTGAACAAGAGACTTCCTAGAGCCATTTTCCGATTCTTACAATTTGTAGCTATTTATTAAGGCAAGAAAGCTGGTGAAATAATCAGATGCAGGGCAATATTATAGATGAGGAAAATCTCTTTAAAAAAGGCCATAAGTTTTTGTCAAAAGACAGAAATAATACACATTGCTAAGTTAGGCTGCTTTCTGTGGCAATTCTAACTATTGTGCTTACATAATAATCTCCTAAGAATGCACCAATTCTCCTGAGAATGCAGTGAGGGTTACAGATTTCCCCCCCCCCTTCTGTCATTCTTTTGTCTTTCTTCTGAGTATATGTACATGCCCCACCCCATACAACATATCTTAAACAACTCTTTTATTTGTCTTATCATTACTTATTAAAGTAGAGTAGACTTTGGAATATGCTTCCTCTCATTGTAATCCACTGTTCTTTTCATTTTTCTGTTCTAGGTAAAAGAGGCTGTAAAGTATGCCCTTAGTGTGGGCTATCGCCACATTGACTGTGCTACAGCTTATAGCAACGAAGCAGAAATAGGTGAAGCTCTCCAGGAGACTGTTGGGACTGACAAGGTAAAATAAGGAATTTCCTGTTAAAAAGGAAAGACAGAAAGGCCAGTTATGCAAAGCCATGTCTATTTCATATTAGTTCTACTTACTGAACAATTGTAATTGTACATCTCTTTATGTACCATAATGTGACCATCAAAAGCAATGTTCTGCTGTGATTCTGTGTTGTAAATTCTGCCTGGTTCTGTTTATTTAATGTCCTGTCCCTCCTGAGGTTTTCACAAGAAACACTTTATAAGAAAAGCTGCAGTTGGTTGTTTATGGAAATGAAGTTTTATTAGATAATGAGCAGAAAGTAAAAGCCAGGATTGTATTCATAATACAGATGGCACAAAAAGATCTATTAATCAGTAAGCAATCTTAGGATTCAGAACAAATCAGAACTATATCATGAACTTCTTTTCTGTTTTGGACATGTATCTTATATAATCTGCATACAGGTATCCCTCAACCTGTATCAATCCCTCTGATTGTGGGAAGCCGGCAGGAAGTTGCCTCACCTAATGACTATGGGATTTAGTTAATAATGGCAATTGTGACTACAGGTAGTTCTCAAATTATGACCACAATTGAGACCAAAATTTATGTTGCTGAGTGATAAATTTGTTGAGTTTTGCCCCATTTTATGACTTTTCTTGCCACAGTTGTTAAGTGAATTATTGCAGTTGTTAAATTGGTAACATGGTTGTTAAGTGAATCTGGTTTCCTCATTGACTTTGCTTATCAGAAGGTTGCAAAAGGGGATTACAAGATCCCGGGACCCTGGAACTGTCATAAGTGTGAGTCAGTTGTCAAGGATGCAAATGTAAATCACATGATCATGGAGATGCTGCAATGGGCAATGGTCATAAGTGTTAAAATGGTCGTAAGTCACTTTTTTCAGTGCTGTTGTAACTCCGAATAGTCAGTAAGTGGACTGTTGTAAGTCGAGGACTACCTTTACAGGTATTGCTGTTGCTAAGCAATGTAAACTGGCAAAATGTATTTCTATATTTGTATGCTGCATGTTCCTGACTTATTAAATTAAAAAAATTAAATAATGCCCAATGGACCTGCAGTACCCACAATTTCCCTAAACATGTCAATTCGCATCAAAGTATCTTTTTATTTAAATAGCCAAATGCTTGCAAAATAAGAGGACTATTTTTCTTATTACCTTTCATTTTAATTTTTTATTTTAAAAAAGTTTAATCTCTAATGCACACCAAAGCTTGTAAAATGTTTTGTGGTGCCACCTGCCATAAAAAAACTCTTCATCAGATGTAAAGCTTGTCTCATGCCTAATGATTAGGTCTTAATAATGGAAATATAAAAATCATTGGACAATGGGAACAGTTTTAATCGTGGTTCTTTTAAGTAAGTATGATAGGAAGAAAATAATATTTAAAATCAGGATGGATAAATTAAGAGGTTTAGCAGATGGTAGCTTTTCTGAGCTTGGAAATTAAGTGGTGTTGAACCTGGTTACTGCTTGAATGGGAGGTGTGTGGGGAAATGCTGGGCTGTCGGTTGGGCTAGAGATGGTTGGAAAAAATAACATCATAGAAGGCGGGGCAAACCATTTTAGTATTGGCAGCATGAAAACATGAACATACTCCTCAAATCATCCGAAGATGAACTCATCTTGGAGGAAGGAACACTAAGGTAGATTGTGACTAGATAAATAAGGAATGGACTTGAAATAAAAAGATGAACTCTTAATATGTAAAAAAGAAGAGTTATTGTCAGGATAGCATCTAATTGTCAATTCGCTCATGTTTCTGCTACAAAAAACTCTGGAAGTGAATGTATGAATTAGAAGGAAGTGAAAATGTGCAAAACATAGTTTAGATAGAACGAAAGTTTGCTCGTTATATTTGGCATAAAGTACGGTAAATATTATGTTAAATGCAGGATGGTGGTATGTTAAAACTTTGAAACACAGCACCTTTTTATAGAAATGGTTTTGTTTGGATGTCTTAAGAGATCTAAACAATCTCATAGGAATTTTAGAACTTATTTGTACTTCGAAGTGAAGCGTCTCCCTTTCTACACAGATTTGTCCATTCATTTCCTTCTCCTCAGCCAGAAATAGAATCTAAAATATAATACAGAGATATTGAATTGAGCAATATATAAGTCAGTGCTCTTCTTTGGTGCTTTTCTTTGGTGACATGTCTTCACTTATATTAAGAAATACTTGAAACAATTCACTGTTTGTTGTTCTTTTTAAAGGCTGTTAAAAGGGAAGAACTATTTGTTACATCAAAGCTATGGAACACCAAACACAACCCAGAAGATGTGGAGCCAGCTTTAAGGAAGACTCTGCAAGATCTAAGGCTGGATTACCTAGACCTCTACCTTATGCACTGGCCACATGCCTTCGAGTGCGTTTTAATAAGAGAAAAATTAAGAGATTAAATCGCAATTTATTTATTTAAACCTGGGGCACAGGGCAGGGGAACAGAGAGGAGAACAAAGAGGGAGAGAGGCTGAAATTTACTCCTTTTTTAAAAATGTGGGGGGGGGAATGTACATTGTGGAAATTATGTATGATCCAACTCCAATCACAATGTTGATTTTCTATTACTTGTTTCAGCATAGTGCTAAGACTCTAAGAAAAATTACATATGACTCCTGGAAGTGTTTTGTTTTGCGTGTTCATTCTGGAGGGCTACTATTAATTTGTATAGTTCACAATACTATGAAAAATTATATAGTTCATAATGCTATAAAATATAAGCTAATAAATAGTTGTTAAGTAATTATTTTGAAGTGTATTTGTTCTTAATGGTGTTTCCAATGGATTTGCTATCTATTTTTTTATAATAGGCGAGGAAATAATCTCTTCCCCAAGAATCCTGATGGTACAATGCGTTATGATTATATTGACTACAAAGATACATGGAAAGCTATGGAAAAATTGGTGGAAAAAGACTTGGTGAAAGCTATTGGATTTTCAAATTTCAATAGTCGACAGATTGACGATGTTCTCAGCATAGCTTCTGTCAAGCCAGCAGTTCTACAGGTAAGATAGAAGAAGAAAAAGACAATGTGATTGATTCTTAAGATTATGATTAGAGTAAAGGAAGTGCAATGTAAAAGAAACAAATTGTGTTTCTTTTGAGAGGCATGTCAACATACCTAGGCCAAAAGTGGCTTCTTAAGGAGGGGGTGCACCACACCTTCCTGTTTCAAAGTTGGCAACACCACCACCCCTCTCAAGGATTCATTCACCACTTCTGTATCCAACCTGTTATCCCCTCTCTGGTCACATGTACTAGCCAGGAGGAGTGTGGATCTAAATACAGGTGATGAAGTGGCCACTGAATATTAAGGATATCAGAAAGTGATCTGACCATTATAAAGGATTGGTATTAATGTCTTTGAGTTGATCTGAGGTAAAAGCCAATCTAATATGTAACTCCAGTCTGAGTAAGGACTGTGGTAACTTCGGGCAAACCATGGTTTCATGGTGATCATAAAATATAAACAAAACAAAGATGCAGCCATAAACTTCTAAATTGTCCTATAACATATTTCCAATAGGTTGAAATTGTCTGAGAGAGTCCACCACCAGCTAGACAATCTTAAGTAGCTCTGGAAGGCAGCATGCTGGCCAGCAGGGATAATACTACATTAACAGTTCCCCTGCTTGTCCTTGATACCCAGTTTCATATACAGGATATAGATGTAGTGATTACTACAAGAGTGCATCTGTTTACATCACCCTCTCATTGAATGTTATTGCCTCTCCTGTTTCCCAGCCTTGGTATTAAAGTTGTATAGCTCTTGAAACCTGACCAGGCAGATCTTAGAAAATCCTTCATTCTCACCTAATCCAGTCTTAAAGGTATATGTCCATGCATGTCTGCTGCCTCCTCCATACCAAGGCCATGTAGGGACATGCTCTTACTCCAAATAAAACTGGCAATGAAAAGAATCAACTGGAGGCTATGTTCTCCAGCAATTCAGAACCCAGGATTTTAGTTGGGGCTGTGGGACAGAAATGGGTATTGGTATCAAATATCCAGTTTACTTTTCTCTGTAACAGTCTGTCTTCACTATGCCCCCTTTGCACATCCATTACTTCGATCCTTTCCCATTCTGTCCTTTCCTGTCTCTCCTCCCAATGCAGGGCATCCCCAGCCTTTCTATCCAGTTACCACCCTCTTTGTATTTCTGAAAATCATTCTGCCATTTAGAATATAGCTACCTTAGCAGAATGCGCCATGGGCATCCTCCAGCTATTCCTCCCCTTCTCCCACTAGGCCTTTTCCCACTCATCCCCTTCCCCATTAAAATCAGTGTAACCTTCCGTTCCAATTCCACCCTTAGGTTGTTCTTTTTTTCCACTCTACTCTTCCTGGCTCTTCTCTAGGAAAAAGAGTGCTCCCTCATGCTGTAAGCTTCCTTTTCCTCTTTTGGAAGTTGGTCCTCCATTCCACCTGCTTTTGCCATGTCCCAGTGCTTGAGGGAAGCCTTGATGATGCAAAAAGTTGCTATTTATCGTTGGCCTTTCTTTCTTCAAGTGAACCGTATCCATCTTTTCCACCAACATAAATCTGTTGGTTAATATCACTCTGTCTCTGCCCATTCAGTCTTTTTTTGCAACATTCCACAATCCATCAAAAACTCAGGCCACTATCTCCAATTCTCTAGCCCCAGTTCTCCTTTCTCCATTGTTATTAGCACTCCCTTCTCTTTTCATGTTCTGCACTTCCTCACATTATCACATTTACTCACAGTAAAGCTTCCATGTCCCATCTCAGTGCTTTCCTTCCTGCATATGGAGTTTCTATTCTCTTGTATCCTATCAAGATCAGACCACTTCAGAGCCAGCTTTATATTGCAGAAAATTAACAGGTCCGTCAGTCCTCAGCCTTAATTCCACTCCAGGAAAATGGACTGAGAAATTAGTTAAATTAGTGTCATTTACACAGTGCATCATTTTCTCTGTATCGCCTCCCTCCTGCCCGTAGCTTGCAGGATTAGTGATCAAGGCAGCTAGCACTCAACCTACTTCTGCTGTCTCATCCCTATTCCTTATTCTGCTCTGCCAGTTTTCCCAACTCCTGCTTTTCAGGGGGGTTTTTCTTTCCCTCCTTCATCATATATCCTCTACATTACAGTTTTAAGTTAAAACCAATCTGAAAGAGGGAGAAAGCACAAATAAGTGTCCTTTGTTTCTGATGTTAATGTCTCATTTCCAAGATGTGGGGAAGGGGCACCTTTTTCCCCTCCTCCAAAGTAATTTGAGTATGTATCTTTGTGTTAAAATCATAGAGGAAGAGACAGAATGTTCTACCCTGTAGCATATGTAGAAGAAGGAATCTCATCACTCAAGTTAGTTCCTTTGTTTCCATTTGAGCTGCTGGAGAGCCAAAAGTGTGTTTTTATTAACAATGGAGCCACTCAGTTTTACAGAAGCAGTTTAAAATCCAGTAAAACAGGAATGGGGGATTTATGAACCTTCAGATCTTGCCAAATGCAGCTCCTTTGATCCCTGGCCATTGGCAAAGCTGGCTGGGTATTAGGAGGGTCAGAAATGTCCAACTCCAGCCATAGCGAATGAAGGTATAGGACAGGGGTCTGCAACCTTAAACACTCAATTTGGACCCGTTTCCCACAGAAAACACTGGGAGCCACAAAACCTGGGTGGGCGTGGCCAAGACATCACTCATTTCCACCCAGTCACATG
>JANHJO010002487.1:1202004-1213763 GCA_032468235.1 Pseudoxyrhopus heterurus | reverse complement strand
CCTGCACGGCATAGCTCATAGTTTCACTGAGCTACACAAGCCCCCTCGCCACAACAAGGCAGTGATCCTTGAAGGGGGAATATAGGTTTATTGTATGCTAATTCTCTCTACGAAAATCTGAACTATTAACAATCAAAGCAAATTGGCAGTAGATAACAGTCAATGGAATTCAGGGTGGGTTAGACTTAGATCTTTTGTGGACATGAAGTGACTCAAGACTGAAGATACATTTGACCCCTTCCCCAGACTCAGCCTCATCATCTCCTACAAGCACAGCTTGAAGATCGGTCTTCCTCAACCCCTGGCCTGAAATTGGACTGGACTGAACTCCCCAAATTCCCAATTAACATGAGAATCCAACATATTTGGAAAGAATGGGTTAAGAAGGCTGCTGTTAATTGTTATCTGGCATTGAGAACAGAAGCAATTACAATGTTGTTCCCCTTATTAGTATGTTTCCTTGGTGATACCAGAAACATCTTCAAGAGCTTTATTTTATAATATTCTCTTTGTAATGCTTCTGATTCAGTGAAATTTAATGGTGGATTTGATATTTACCTACTGGTAAATATTTGTATTATTTTTAAAATTTTTAATTTTTATAATTGAGAGTTTTTAAGCTACTTGCTTCTGTATGGTTCTTTGTGTCAGTAAGGTTGCTTTATTAGTTTGCATATAGAAATAATATTTTCTAAAATATAGATTTTTTTATAGGGATCTCAATGTTGATTTTTCTTGTACTCCTTTTTTATGAATTATGGGTTCATGATTTATGAATGGGTGGCTATTTGATACGCAATCATTTAAAATAAATAGAAGCACTTTAAATAAATTCTTGAATATATTCTTGTATATTTGCTTTTGTTACAACTACCAGGCTAGATCAATCTGAGTTTTGATTCGGGTCCTAAAAAATGCTATCGGCAAAAGTATGTCTAATTGGGGGGAAAAATCTCTAGTAAATGTATTCAGAATTGTTACAGTCCTAGTTCCAGCTTTGAAATATCAAATTTTTCTATCAAGTGGCAGAAATCCTTGTAACATTTATTTTCCTACTGAATTAATTCATGTATTCACCCTCCTTTAACTATCTGGATGGTGGTTCCTTAATCCTCTGAGACAGCACTTTAGCTGTGGGGAAGAGAAGGGGAAAAAAGATCATAAAGTACTAGCTAAATGGCCAATCAATTAGCAAGCCCTTTGAACTTTTAGAAAGGTATTAAAAATGAATTTAGGTCAGAATTGAATATGTTTTTGAAGATGCTTTGGCACTGAGGGAGAATAAACTTGAAAGTTTGAAAAAAAAGTTTGAAAACAGAGTTTGTTTCTCCACATTTGTTGCAGGGAAAGGAATAGAAAATAAATAAAGTTGAGGTGGGCTTTGTTAAGTATCAACAGCTTTTCTGGGCTTGTATATACATTTGCAAATGAGAGAAATTAGGAACCAATCATAAAATGACTACCTAGCTATCAAAGATAAGTAGGTTGCCTAATTAAAAGGCATAAATTAGGTTGGAACTCCACATGCCAAGATTTCTATTTCAAGCCAATACAACCAAACTAAAAAGACTAAACTAAAAACTAAGCTAAAACTGAATTATAAACTAAACTAACTTTGTGGAATGAAAGCTGATGAGCTAGGATTTCATCCACTGGCCAGAGAATCACTTTTCCTCTACACATTTCATCAAGATGTTGCCATGACATGTTGTGCCATGGTTAGAGGCGCATGGGAAAAGGCCCTAGGGCTGCGTTTTCTTGTGTCACTTAGTTGAGATGGGTGGTCATATAAATGCAATACAGAAATAAGGCAGGAAGTTCCCTATTAAAATAATGGAAATTTAATTCTAAACATATCTATGTAGAACTTCTCTGCTAGTCTCTGTCCGCCCTAAAAGAAAAGGAAAAAGTCTCTAATCCTCACAGAAAGAAATGTTCTCCTCCCTCTTTTTCTGAGATTTTCCTAAACTGATGCTTTCCCCTTCAGGATTGGAGCTTTCACCCAGGAAGGGTTTGATGTCCATCTACTGTAAATGTGGGAAGGACAAGCAAGCAAAGAAGCTGAGTGAGGTGAAGGAACATGGCCAAAGCTGTGAGGAGAGGAGGGAAAAAAACCAGGCTGGGATATATGAGAAGAGGAAAGAATCTGGGTAGACAAAAGAAATCATTCTTTCCTATGGATGCTTGTTCACATATAATTGAGAAAGAGGGCTTTAGGCCAAATGCAAATGGCCTTTAAAATTCATTTTGGAAGGTCTGAAGGGACTCAGCTTCATGGACACAATTGGCCGTCACTGCTGCTGTCATGGCACCCATGGGTTCTATGCTAAAGACCCCACTACTAGAGCTGTGACAGGCTTTTAATGATGATGATCTTTTAAAAAAAGAAATACCATGGATTCTGTGCTGAACTTCTTGTTCTGTTACCAGCCTCTTTCCCTCAACCCTCTTATTATCTGACTCTGGTTTGCCATACGGCATGGTGACATTCAGGGATTAGCTTCTGGGCCTGAAAGAAACAAAAATAGTTGTGATTCCTACCAAGCTCAGTTAGCAAATTCCTTGTCTCATTTGTAAGGTGCCATAATGACAAAGTGATTGAATGACTTTGGGGACTGTGGAGCTACAGTAGGCAGGAGGACTTGCTCACAGCTTCTTTCACACAGTGAACAAAGAGCCTTTCTTTTCAGTGATTATGAGGAAAAAGGGTTTAAGAACATAGTTCACTAACTGGAGGTAAGTGAGCCCTTCCTTATTCTGCGCCTGGCTATCCTCCTCTTCCTGTATGTGTGGGCACATATTTTTTTATTTATTTAGTTATTTGTATCCCATCTTTATTAATTTTACAAATAACTCGAGGTGGTGAACATATCCAACAGACCTTCTTCCTCCTATTTTCCCATGCGTGTGAGGATTTTTAAACAAGAAAACCTGTTAATCACTCAAAATATTTTAAATTTGGTTTCAGCAGATCCTAGATAAGTTTAGACTTGATTCTCTGCCACTCTCCGTCTATATACACAATCATATACTCTTTGTCAGCTGCCACAGTATTTATATAAAAAGCTTTGATCTTCTATTTTTTGATTACAAAAGTGATAATGAACAATCCATACTGGAGTTGCGTGTAGAAGTGTAATGTTATAGATCAGGGGTGTCAAACCCAAGGCCCGCGGACCAAATCTGGCCAATGGAGGGCTTAGATCTGGCCTGCGGGGTCACCCAGGAAACAGTGAAGGACCGGCCTGCGGTGCTTCTGCCAGCGAAAACGGAGCTTGGGACGGCCATGTGCCGTCTTCCCGAGAGCTGTGTGTGGCCCTCCCGACTTCTGTTTTTGCTGGCAGAGGGTTGGAGGAGGCTGTTGCAGCCGAAAATGGAGCTTGGGAGCCCTTTTGTGCTGGCAGAGCTCTCAGGCCACCACTGGTGCCCCCGACATGAGTGACATTGATTGGTCATGCATACCCACTCTAGCCACGCTCATCCCCCCAAATCAAATACCACCCTGATGCAAGCCTCAATGAAATTGAGTTTGACACCCCTGTTATAGATGTACATGGCCACTACAAAATTGAGATCCGGAATAATATGAGCCTAGATTTATCCAGGCTGGCTTAGAATCAAAGTATGGATTTTGGGTAAGATAAAAACAGCAACTTTTATAACCCAGGCAAAATTTCTAAGTATTTCAGCCCCATTGACAAGAAAATGTGGGCCATAGGAAATTGGACCTTTAATATCCAGGTTGCTGACACCCAGTGATTCTTCATTTGGAACTTTCTATCAGATGACTCAGATGAGAAAAACCGCAATGAAGGGATGGCTCAGGTAGCAGTTTATACCAACAGAAATCCATCCTGATGGCAGTTGGTTATTCTCCTGTCAGCAAATGTTTAATTTTAGTAATACTTGTCTGGTTATTCTGGATTCTTTGAGGTTTCAGTGACGTGGACAGGGTGTGTGAATAGATTGCCATTGTCTTTTTTTTTCTTCAACTCTTGGCTCTCTGCCCCTTATTTATTTGAGTTGATTTCATTTATTTGCTTCCTATCTCCTCTCAAGGCGACTCTAGGCAGGTTAAAACTATAGATAGCAACATTAAAATAATTTAAAATTGATGAAGATGGTGAGGAAGGCAGCAAGATGCACACCAGGGGGGAAGGGGGATCTTATTTTAATCCATCAACCACCTCCGGGATGATGTATCCCACATTGGCACCCCAGGCCAATAGGCAGAGCCAGTTCTTCAGGCCCTTTCAGAAAGCCAAAAGTGGGGGGCTTGATGTTCCGAAGGGCAGGAGCCATGGCAGAAAAGGCTCTTCTGGACCTCACCACCCAAAATTCCTTGACTGATGGGGTCTGCAGCATGCTCCTTTTGGCTGGAGTAAATGGGGCGAGGCAATCCCACTGAGAAACAGTTCCTCAGATAGTCTGGACCCATGCCATAAAGAGCTTTAAAGATGATAGCAATCGCTTTGAATTCGACCTGGAAGCAAACTGGCAACCAGTGCAGCTCGTGGAACAGCGGTGTAACATGGGCCACCCTAGGGCCGCAAGAACTGTCCTCGTGGCTGCATTCTGCACCGGCTGTAGCTTTGAAATCCTCCTCAGGGTAGCCCCACGTAGAGCGGTTGCAATAGTTCAACATGAGATGAAAAGGCCTTGAATGACTGAGTTCATGGACTCCCGATTTAGGAAGAGGAATGACTGGCGCACAATATGAAATTGCAAAAGGATCTCCTAGCCACAACTGCCACTTGCTCTTTGAGCAGGAGTCATGAGTCCAGGAGAACCTTCAAGTTGTGCATTGTCTGTCTGGGGTAGTGGGGCCCCACCCAAAACTAAAGATGTCAAACTCCTGGTTCCTGACTCCATGCACTCAAAGACACTCGATCTTACCAGGGTTCAGCCAAAGCCTGTTGTCCCCCATCCAGACCCCCCACAGCTTTCAGGCCCTACAAGAGGGCAGCAATAGCATCGCTTGGATCGCTGGGGATGGAGATGGAGATGTAAAGTTGATTAACATCAGCATACTGGTGGTACCTCATCTCATGGTGGCAAAGGATGTCACCCAGCAGCTTGAAGTAGGTTTTTAAAAGGAGTAGAAAGAATACCTAGCCTTGCATCATGCCACAGAGAAGAAGCCATGGACTGGACCTCACTCCCTGTCAACACTGATTAGGACCTGCCTTGGAGAAAGGAGCCAAATCAATGCAAGACTTCGTCACCCAGCCCCGAATAGATATCATGGCATCTTTGTCACTCACAACTGTTCCCAAAAAATATCATGGTCAATGGTACTGAAAACTGCTGAGAGGTCAAGGAAAGCAAGGATAGATGTACTATCTCCATCCTGCACCATCTCCACCTCCTATCAGAGATCATTGACAAGAGCAGCTAATGCTGTTTCTGTTTCTGGAAGGGGCTGAGATGATGACTTGCTTCCATTCATTTCTTATTTATTTTATTTTACTTTGGCGGCACGCTAGCGTTTTCTTAGCTTAAAAATAAACTTTACATATTTACTGTGATTATGATATGAAACTATTCATGCTGATAATTTGTAGTTTATATTTTTATTTGTTTCAATATGCTACAGTAGATATTCTGTCTATGCATCCATGTCATTTTTTTTCCTCCACTTTAATTTAGGCGTAATACTGTTTTATATTTTAAAAATGTCTGCTTGGTAGTTAATTTTTTAGAGGAACACAAAAATCTGGGAAACTCTTGCAAAGCAATTTTGGGAAAGCTTTCAAACAAAAGAGGAGTTCATTTTTTGTTATTTGAAGTGTTTCTGATTTGCCTTGCAAATAGTTGCTAGAACCTATCTATTTGAGCCAATTGCGCTCATTCAGGTTGTTTATAGCTGAGATAAACTAGAGGTTATTTCTCAGTAAAATAACCTTCTTTAAAAAAATATCTTTAATTCTTGTAAACTCCGCTAACGGTTATTTTATAGCAACAGGAGTTAAATAGTTCACCATTGTTTCCTTTTTAGCTTTTTTATTGTCTCTCTGGAATGGTATATAAATGTGGTTTATCTCTACAGCTCTGTTGATGGCTGATTTGTCTGAATGCCAAGCAACCAGAAATTCTCTAGCATTTTTTTGGCATTTAGCTTGATCTAGGCTGTTCACACTCCCCCAGTTGAAATAGTGATTGAGTCTGTCCATGTCTTCTGATTTTAAGAGTTTTCATTGTATCTTTTGATTGTTATTAGTGTTCATGGATGCGCTCTGCTCATCTTTTGCCTGTCCAGCCTACATAGTGGCTATCATAGTCATTACATTGTATGTTATAGATGACTCCTGCTTTTCTGTCTTGGTTTATTCTTTTCTTCTTCTTTTGGTTTATTTAAGGTGTTTTGGAGGGCTTTAGTTGGTCTGTGTGCTACAGTGATGCTATGTGGTTGTAATGGTCTGTTGGTTGTTTCTGATATGTTTATAACATATGGCAGTATTGCCCTTTTCATAGCTTGTGTTGGTTACGCTATGGTGAATTGTGTGGTCAGACATTACCCATTTTGATAAAATCACATGGGTATCCATCCATTTTGTTGGAAGATGTTGGATAGAGAATCAGTTTCCTTTTTTTGCTGCTCTGGGTTGCTTCATTTTGCTTGTAATTTTCTGAATAATGTTGTTATACAGCTCCTCTTGTGGGAGGTTGGGTTGTTACTTTGGTAATGGAGCACTTGGTTAGCGATTGATATGGCTCTCCGTCCTGAAAAACCCTACAGAAAAGCCAGGTTTTTATAATTTTCCAGAAGGACATCAGAGTGAGGCTCATTTGTGGGATTGCTAGTCCTATGAGGTCTGCCTTGGTAGACATGTTCCCTGCAACTAAACAATGCATTTTTGAAAGATTATGCAGTGAGGGCTTCTCTGTTATTGCTTCATTTCCTAAGAACATTGCTTTAGAAAGACATCAAAAGCTTGGTTTTTCAAGGAGCTAGGGAACAAGGTGTTTTGTGATCTCTATGGAGTGATGACAGATGAGAGATGGTTGAAACTGTATTTATGTACTTCCCCATTTAACGTTTACACTTTTCACACTCCAATTGTTGTTTTTATTGATTTTTGAATATAAACTGCCTATGTCCAAATTGATGGCTATATAAAATAAATACGGTAAATGGCCTATCAAGCCCCTATGTTTAACTGGGGGTTGAAGTATAACATTTATATTAGTGTTGTAAAATCTGAGAGAAGTATCTTTGTAAAGATATATGTAAGATGGCACCTGACCAAATCAATTAACTTATTTAGCTGTGTTATATTTACATATTTCATTGTATATATCTCATAGCTAATTATTCTTCAAACTTATTTCAGTTTCATATTTTTCGTTCCTGGCAAACTGAATAGTGATACAAGAAAGTTGTAGGGCCTGGAATTCATATTGTATGTAGCTATATAGTTAAATCATAGAATAAATTGTTAGAATATATTATTATCTTAAAAAAATATTAATCAGAATAGAACTGGAAGGGACCTTGGAGGTCTTCTAGTCCAGCCCCCTGCTCAACAGTGACTTAAGTTTGTATTGTCTGTGTATGTGCATATGGGAGGATTCTCTTTCTAAGAATTCATGGGCTAATGGATTAAACTCTTGTGTATTTATATATGTTGTAGAGAAGAATAGAAAAACACAAATGGCTTTCACATTCGATTGCTAATGTCTTTTGTTTTCTTATAGACAATCATGGAACAATTTAATCCCAGCCTTCGGAACTTCATATCCATGGGAAAGAACTATGAAAAGGCCTTGGCAGGTAAGTGAAATAACATTGTATTACTTTGTCATGGCTTAATGTGACAACTGTAAAAATGGCACCTCTCTTTTTACCTTTGGTGATGGCAAAGGTGGGAAAAACTAGTAGTATCTGTGGAAGGTGTTGTCAGCATCCTTCTCAGTGCTAAAGAGGCTTTCAGCTATCCCAGACAAGCTACAAAGCAGTTCTTTGAATTAAGTTACAAGGATAGTATTCTTTATGACACATGAGGCATGAAAGCTCTCTTAAGAAAGACTTCTTAGACTGCTATAATACAGAAGATCTTCTTTACAATTATGAGCCAGGAACAGGCTGTTGGTTTATCAACAAGATAACCCATTCTGTATTCTTGGGACTTCCGTTTTCTTAGTCTCTCCATGTCATCTTCTCTCTCTGTACTCTCTTAACATACTACATCTTTTTTTAAAAATAACAATTGCAGACTAGTGTTTTATTGATAGAGCTGAATTGGTAGAGATATGCAAAAGTTTTGAATTGAAATATTTTTGAAATGCCCTATATCAAGTTTAGAACAATTGTTTTCAGTGCAAGATGCCCCATTTCAAGTTCAAAATGGGCATTTCAACCATTTTTAAAATTTAAAGTTCAGTTGACACATGCGATGACGGCTTGGAGTTAAACCTAGGCAAAACTGATTTCGTGTTATCAACTTTGGCCAGTATGTCCATTGCAACTTTATCCAGATTAGATGTAGTGGGATTGATAAATAATTTACTTAAATCTTACAACTTCAGGGCACAGGTAGTTCTCCCTTAATGACCAGTTGCTTAATGACTATTTGGAGTTACTTCAACTTTGGAAAGGGTGTTTTATGGCCTGTAAAGCTTTTCTGACCATTGTAAAATGTCACCCTGGCCTCCTATGGTCACATGACTGATTGCAGCTTGGTCATATTACTTCAAATTTTAATATTTTTTGGCCAGTTTTCAGCAGAAAACAACAAAAAACACCAATTGGATATGCTAGATTCACTTAACAATTAGGCGGTTCGCTTAATAATTGTGCTGACTCACTTTATGACCTTTGCAAAAGCAGTTGTATAATCAAATCAGGTCACATGGCAATCCACGTAATGACCACCCTGATTTTTGGCCAAAATTCCAGATCCAACTGTGGTCATAAATTGAGGACTACCTGTATTTCACATCGGCCTTTGTAACACATGTAATCATGAGAAGCTTCTTAGGCAAAATCAGCTGTATCCAATGTTGTAGAGAAAAACAGAGGTCACTAGTTAAAGGAATGCAAAGAACTGTTAACAAACAAAAGAGACCGTAAATGACGATGGGAGGCAAGTGTTCCAGCCCTAAGACGGGCAGAAACATGAAAAAGAGATCAAAATACTCAAAATAGCCACTTCTTCCAAGATTCTGCATAATGCAGGTGCAGTAACCACATATCCTATATTATAAAGGACAGTTTTATTTCAGAAAGATGTATTTATTTTTCAAAAATTCACATTTATCCTTATTTTGATGATTTAACTTTTACTGTACAAATAGTGCCACTTAATGAACATTCATATAAAAATATGGAAATTGAATTGCCCTTTTAAAATAAACTTAATATATTCGGTTTGATTTTGGATATTTTTATTAGTACATGCATTTTGGCAAAGTTCTTGAATTTACAAAAAAAAAACTTGACAAAGTTATAAACATAAACAATTAAAATGTTTATCCTTATCAGCCTTTTTCAGATTTTTTCCTTTTTTAAGTTTGTTCATTTTCTTCCAAGAAAATATGGTCACCATAACTATAAGCTATCGGGAAATGTTGGCGGGCTTCTAAGATTTTATTATTATATCCTACAATAGTATAATAGAGTTCCAGTAGTCCTTGTGGTATCTGACTTCTTGACTTGGCCTACCTCAAAGGGCTGACAGAAGTTGACTCTTGCTTATGAAAAGAGAAGCTTCAATAAAAGACATCAAATAAAAGGGCTGGAGTTACCAAGATTAGAAATAAAGATCCCGAGACTATATAATACTAATATCCAAATACTCTGGAAGTCCCCTCGACATCCAAAGCTGAGAAATGGATGGCAAAAAAAGGCCATGACATATAAGTGCAGGAGAAAGAGATGGAGAGAGAACCTTGGTGTTGATACATAAACATGGCTAGATTTCTACATTCCATGGTAGCTGATCTTTGCTGTGCTGAGAAGTTCCTCAGTATCTGCAATGAAAGCAACTTATCTGAACCTCATTCTTGAATTCCATTCTTAAGCTTATGAGCATATATTTGTGCTTTCTAGAGAGAGATTTATTGCTGTTCTCAGGGTGAAGCTTTGACACCAAGAACCCAGTAGAAATCATGTTGATGGACAATAAGAAACATTCCAATAGCCACATCATAAAAATATCTTTATTAAGTCAAAATAACATGAATGTTCTCAAGTAAGATGTTAAGGTTTATTCAATTTGCAACAGGGTTCTCTCTAGAAGAGCAAACAATAGTGATTCCCCCTGTTTCGGAAATGCAAAATACAGCTTAGATTTAGATTGGTTTGATTTGATTTTTGGGCCATTCATCTCATCTAGAGCCAAATTAACACAAATCCAATCCAAATCCAAGACTCTTCACAATAATAGAACATAGTAAACTTCATAGTTTTGGAAAACAGCTTTGGTTGGTAAAGGTAACTATTACAGTATATTTTGGAGACACAGCCAAGGAGAATACATTTTCTTATGGACTTAGTGTATCTCACTTTCTGTTCTGGCTTTCTCAGTGTTTCAACTCATTTTGGAGATCAGTTGTGTGTTTTTCCTCTTGATGTTTCTTTGCTGTTTTGTTATTAATTTTTTTCAGTCCCAAAGCGCAGGTCAACTGCGTTTGTCCACTATGTCTCAGGGATGTAAGGAACAAAATAGAATTTAATTATTAATCAGGGTGTGTTTCCCGAAAAAAAGTCTTCTTAAATTGTTTCACAATTCTTTAGCTGTTCACTATATCAGCTTGTTTGAAATACAGCTTTGCCAGCTTGTTTGAAATACAGCTTTGGCGAGTATCCTTGGGATTTTTGCTTGCTGGTTTTTGTGCTATCAAATCAGTGTTGACTCTAATGCACCCATAGATCTCTTCTAGGATTATGTATCCCTGATTTGGCCATTCAGGTCTCTCAAAAGTGCCCCTATCACCACTGTAATCATATCTGGCATCTAGCCACCTTGTGATTGGTTATCTTCTTTTTTCCTTCCACCTTTCCCAGAGTTACAGATTTTTTTTCAAGGGAGCTGAGTCTTTTCATAATATGTCCAGAATTCGAGTTTAGTCCTTTCTTATATAATTAATGTGTTTGTTTTCTTGCTGTCCATGGTATTCTCAAGAATCTTCCTCAACACAAAGTTCAAAAGTGTCAATATACTTTCTACCCTTCTTCTTTAGAGTCCATCTTTTGCTTTCATAGTGCAACAAGAAAATAATTGCCTGCACAATTCTGATCTTTCTGCACATCACAGTATCAGTTTATCTTTTCTAGGTCCTTAATTGGTACCCTCCCAGGTACTAGTCTGTGGCTTATTTCTTGACTGCTGGTTCCTTTATTGTTGATAAAACTATCTACCAAAAGGCTAAAAGGCAGAAACTATCTACCATTTCAGTTCTAAAGTTGGTTGTGGTACCTGGTATTGTTAGTTTGGGCTTCTGTGTGTTTAATATGCCATTTTTCATTGTGTTCTTTGGCTTTCATTACGAGAGCTTGCAGATTATTTGCATTTTCAGCTAATAATAATAATAATAATAATAATTGTATTGTCATTGTACATATATATACAGTATACACATATAACAAGACCAGACCCAACACCCACACTCATAGTAATCTTCAAAACACCCCACCAACCAAATTCCCCCCTAAAAACACAAACATCTACACAACAGACGAAGTAATACTATCCAACAGCCCACTAATGATGGTCCTTAAGTTCATTATTAAGTGCACTTATAGCTCTGAGATAAAA
>JANHJO010002487.1:1147825-1158903 GCA_032468235.1 Pseudoxyrhopus heterurus | reverse complement strand
ATTGAGAGGGCCGGATGCCATGATCTTAGTTTTCTTAATGTTGAGTTTCAAACCAACTTTTGCACTCTCCTCCTTCAACTGCATCAAGAGGCTCTTTAGTTCCTCTTCACTTTCTGCCATTAGAGTGGTATCATCTAATATAATATCATCATATTAGAGTGGTGTCAAATAGCTCCTGCTAAATGGGATGCGTTTGGAGGGAAGCAGTGGCAGATTCCCTTTATTTAGCAAAACTTTAAAGGGTTAACTTTCTAGATCTTTTTTTCTCTGGGAGTGAGGCCAATGTTGACTTTGTGTCCCCTCTAGGAAAATTAATTTACTTGAAGATCTGAAAGAGAGGTTTCAAGGGAATAAATAACTTGCAAAAAACTGTGTTGCCTTTATTGCCTCTCTTGGGAATTCATCAATAAACACAAGGCACAAGATCCTTAGCTATTGCAGTGTTTGAAAAGGAATGGCCATCTGCTAGCCTGAGCAAAACATGCACTGGCTGCAATCACATGTAAACTAAACCAAGACATAAATTATACCGTAGTTTGTTGAGCAAGTCAGAGCAGCTTCAATTCCATATTACACTACGTTTTACATTGCTTATTGTAACACACTAGCCAGACATCAAGGATCAATATCTGCTTTTCCTGTCTTCATTCTCCTGGCTGGATGCCATTGTTGTATATTCACTTCTAATCTAAATTAGTCTTAAATGAATCCTTGAAATAAGCTTTCCCTTTTTCAGCAAAGGGAAACGGTTAACTAAGGCTGCAGTTGGGATGGAGGGGAAGAAAAGGTTGATACAGAGCAGTCTCTTGGATTTGTTTTATTTAGTCTCTCTTGTTTTGTCTTACTTTTTCCAGGGGATGTTCTGTTCCAGATGGCTGAAGTCCATAGACAGATTCAAAATCAGTTAGAAGAGATGGTAAGCGTTTGTGTTCTTATTAATTTGTCTTTTTGCAGAGCTTGGCCAAGGGGCAGCCTGCAGAGCCTTTGATACACGTGATTTAAAATTGAAACACATCTGCTGTAGAATAGCTGCCAAGTCCTTTAAGTAAGAATAGGGACCTCAATTAAATAAATTGTGGGCCAAACAAAATTGCAAGTCATGTGCTGGCTTTTGAAATGTCCAAGAAATCTGACTGGTTTCAAGTAGCTTCCTGATGAATTAGGAGAGGTATGTCCTTAATTATGCCTTGACCTACAAGTAGAGTGGCCAATTAAGCTTTACTCAAAAGAATAAGAAATAGAGATTATTTTACATAGAAATATGTTGAATCTCAGCCTAGTGGGGAAGTCGGTTAACTGCATGACTTCTCTCCAGCTACTAATTAGAAATGAGAAACTTTTATTTTTATGTCTTATGCTTCTTTATTTTCAAGGCAGAATTGAATCAAGTAGTCTCCAGCTAGAGAATATCTTCAAAAATTGTCCTCTAAAGAAGAATTCAACCATGTTACTTACACTGTTCATTGCTTGTTATTCCAATTATCCATTATTGCTTCATTGCTTTTATTTTATTTCATTTCATTTTACCATATTTATCTGCCATTCTGTTTTCTACTATCAACCACTTGTAATGATTTGTTTGGTATCTTAATGTAGATTATCTGTTTTTATTTATAGTTTTCCTCCAATGATAAATATTAATATTTATGCTTGTTTGGTTCACTTCTCAGCTGAAGTCCTTCCACAATGAACTACTAACACAGCTTGAGCAGAAAGTAGACCTAGATTCACGGTATCTAAGCGTAAGTAGCAAGCAACTTTTATTGAACGTAAATTGCATTAGTAGCTATATAGTTATTAACATGGCATTATGAGCTACCAAAGTTCAGCTACTTGACAATGAGCAAAACTATAAACTTTGCTTATAGTAGGGATGAGTTTGCAAGAACTGGCAGGTCCCTTAATCTGTTTTTGCAAGGTGCAGATTAAGAGAAGTGTTTATTCAAGATCATTTGAATAAGCATTGGAATAAGTGCTGTAAGAAAAAAAATCTATTCAAGATCATTTTATTCAGACAAATTATGCTTTAATCATTGTATATTTGTAAGGCTGCTCATGGTTTAAATTAAATCCATAGGGATTCTCATTTAGTTTTTTTTTTTTTAAAAAAAGAAGATTTACATAGTCTTGGGGGGGAAAGGGTTGCACTATGTATTGAATTGTGTATTGGAATTAGAGTCCTGGGACTCATGGGAAATGCTTTCTTGGCATGTCCCAAAGGAAGACAGCTTTTGTTTCTAATCAATGCGCCCTCATTCAAAATATGTCCTCTACAGCAGGTGTGAGGTTGAGACCTTTCTGCCTGCAGGAAGCATATAAACTATGCTCATTACCCACAGGGGAAATTTCTGCCCATGTCTTCAGCCTATTATTATTTCAGCTATTCAGCACTCCCACACATCTTCCATGTTTCAGGCTGCACTAAAGAAGTACCAGACTGAACAAAGGAATAAAGGGGACGGAGTAGAGAAATGCCAGGGTGAATTAAAGAAGCTTCGGAAGAAGAGCCAAGGAAGCAAAAATCCTCAGAAGTATTCGGAGAAGGAGCTGCAGGTAGGCCTCTGGGTAATAAGCTGGGCGGGGCATCATCTAACCTGGGATTGTACTGTATTTGATTGGTAGGTTGACATTACCATTATGGGTTGGTCCGTGACAGATGGAAGCTAATTTGGGTGGAAGTCATTGGCGTTGACTTTGAACCCCTTTGTATGACAAAAGCCAGTATGGCCATAAGTTCAATCTTTTGCACATATCCTTGGGAGTAAATTTGATTCCAATCAGTAAGAATATTTTCTAAGTTAACAATTTGGATTGCAGATCTTGAACCTTGGATAGCTTCATTTTATTCTTTAATGACGTATTGATTAAAAGATGAATATATACCATAAATACTGACATTCTGTTGCTTGAAGAATTTTGTCTAGTAATAGTCCAAAGATTGGTAACTGATCTGGTCATTGATATCTAAGAGTCCACTGAATTTTAAAATCAAAAACAGGTGTGCGTATATAATACATCATTTAGAATGGAACTTATTCTTTCCAATTCTTATATCTGCCAAGGTTTGCTGAAAACTACTTTTATTCAGGCTTTCTGAATTTAGCCTTTGCTATTTTGGTAAGCTTCTAAGCAATGATTCAAATGTTGGTCCAGGTTTTCTTGCCTTGTTAACATTGTGGCAACAATGTCTGATACTTCTGTCTGCAATAGCTACACATTCAACTCTAGAACAGGATTCATGGGTTTAGCAGCTCTATATTAATACAAAGTATGGATTGAGGGGGAATTAAATCATTACTCCTATGTAGATTGCCTGCAGCACAAGCCTTCTTGGGGTTAGGAGAAGCTGTGGTAGAATTTCTAAGGAGGAATTTGAAACTCAGGGAAAATAAATGAAAATCTTCAAGTAGAGGAGGTTTGGAAAACCAAATAGCAGTCAAATTCCCTCACACAGCATTAATCAAAGTAATGCCTTGAGCCCAGAGAGCTTCAATCTGAGGCCTACAACCATAGGCCTCTCTAGCACTGACAGGCCAAGCTACAGTACTCACTAATATTAGAGGATAGGAGTTGTTGTTCGATATTTTTATTTATTAAATTTCTATACTGCCCATCCCACCTAAGTGATTCTGGAAGATCTACAAACAACCATATTCACAATCCAAGCTTAATGCTGTCATTCTTTTGGTCGGTTTTATTGAGCAAATGTAGTAATCTGCATTTATTTATTTATTTATTTATTTTGAAGACTATACCTAAAAGAATAAAAATTTGCACCATGAAATGAAATTGTTATTGTCATTAGATAATTTCATTTATTAAAATTATTATTATTATTATTATTTTATTAAATTCCGTTCAACTGCAAGCAATTCCTATTGCTTCAGTTAATTTGCAGACTCAAATACATAGGGGAAAGGGTTTGGTCACCAGTTATCAAAATGGTACCTGTTCTTTTTTAAAACAAAGGGAAAATAAATAAACTTTAGAATTTGGAAGTTTAAGAGTTGAAATTTCACCAAATTTAGAAGGTAAATGATCAAGATGTTCCATAACCTGTATTTAGGATGTGCACCGTCACAAAAGTTGTCCTTCATGCCTCATTTCATTAAGTCCAGAGGCAAAGGATGAAGCCCCCAGATGTGCAGAACTGCTGTATCTCATCCTAGTCTTATGAATTCAGTTACGAAGTTATCTAAGCCACTGTGCATGATTAGTACTGTGCTTGGAACATGTCTGTTAAGATGCCAGATAAGCAAACCTTTGGAGTTTTTTAAATGCAGGTATAAGAAATAATTGCCAACTGTTCCATATAAAGAGTATGCCAAGAAACATCAGATATTTTATTGTGTGAAAAAAATAAAGTTTCTCATTCCTAATTGACAGCCTGCCCTGAAAAGAGCTGCTCAAGAGAAGTAGCAGAGTTTTATTTGCAGTTGCCTCTCAGGTTGCCTTGAGCTATTTGATTGCAGAATGAAGTGCAAAATAATAGGTAAACTTCAGAATATCCAGCACTAGTCATTTTGGCTTGAGCAGAGTGACAACAGTGAACTTTCACAATGCTTTTTCTTTGGCACAATTACTTTTGATTAAATAAAATGTTCTCTTTACCCTGTACTTTCATGTTTACTTGCTTAATTTATTTGCAATAGGTATTCTGGTTGTTTTTAAGAACTGGGTGAAAAAGAAAGAAAAAAGCTAACATTTGAACTCCCACATTTTTTTAGGAGGAATAGGCATTTCATATTCCTTGTTCAGGTAGTGTGTGACTTGATCAATCAAGTGTTCTTAGCTGTATTAGAGCAGAAATTTCAGAAATATGTTTCTGAAGGAAAAATTTCCCAAAGGGCATTATTGTGTGACCTCTGTTTAAATTTCCTGGGATTATGTTGTTGCATTGAAGCTTATCCTTAACACCCTTCTGAAGAGTGTAAGAGCACAGCCGCTTTGTTTCATTGGCAGTTCCAGCACTGATGAAATATTGTTTGTGTGTGCATATGCAGATAATTGTGGACAATGTTCAAAAGAGCCATCTGAATCTTGCAGAAGAAAACTCTGATTTAATGGTTTGAAAAGAAGTATGAGTAATCCTCAACTTATAACCACAAATGAGCCCAATATTTCTGTTGATAAGCAACACAGTTGTTACGTTTTGCCCCATTTTACTGCCTTTCTTGCCACAGTTGTTAAGTGAATCGCTGCAATTGTTAAGTTAGTAACATGGTTGTTAAGTGAATCCAGCTTCCCCACTGACTTTGCGTGCCAGAAAGTTGCAAAAGGAAATCCCATGACCCCTGGACACTGCAACCTTCGTAAACACATATCAGTTGCCAAGTGTCCAAAATTTGATCATGTGACCATTGAGATGCTACAACAGTTGTTGGAAAAATGGTCGTAAGTCAATTCTTTCAGTGTCATTGTAACTTCAAATTGTCACTAAGTGAATGGTTGTAAGTTATGCATTATCTGTACTTGGTTTGCATTAATACACTTTATACAGCAGTTCTTAGAAGTCCTTTGTACAGTCCAGCCTCTAATATTCTTCTATACTTTGGAAAAAAAATGGGGGATATAGAACTTCTTGCATTCTCGCTTTATTTTAAAGAATTTTCCTTGCATGAAAAATCAGAAGAATGTCTCCTGTCTTTTTGTGCAATTAAAAAGTGGATGATTGCAAGTAATGGAAGTTCCCAACTTGAGCTGGGCTCTTGACATTGTCCATCCTGCTCAGGCAGCAGGAGGCTGGATTTGACTTTTCAGCTCAACCCACTTCATTGATTCCTTAGCCTTGATCTATAAGACAGGGGTAGCAAAGAACGCTGCCAAGAAGATTGTAAAAATAAACCCATTCATGTTGGAGTTTTAAATGCAGAATTGTCCTTGTGATGTAAGACAGGCTCCAAACTTAGAAGCTGGAGCAGGCATCCTAATTGTTTTCTGAAGAATATCCAGATAAATAAATCCTGGAGCCTGATGCACAAAATTGATCAACTGGAAAACATTTTCATCACAAAATTCGAATGTGCACCACAGTTGAAGAACCTATCAACTATAACAATTTTCCAACAAGAAACATTTGTGTTTGGGAGAGTTGGCCACCTGCGTTAACATTTGGTGACAAGTGACATCCAGCAGGGAAAGTAATTCTCAGCTATGAAATTTCACAGCTACTTTAAGGAACAGCTTAACACTTGTACTATTCAGATACTAATGTTTCAACACCGATTCTTTATGTGTTTTAGAAGATTTAAATATTTGCTGTTACCCAAAGCACCCTAAAATTTCCCTTAAGCTTTTGCACATTTGATGTGCTTTTTTTTTTTTTTGAGTGGGAAACTAGTCCTTTCTCTGAGGTTACGGTTCTTACATTGTTGGATAGAATGTATTTAAGATTTATAATGGTTTCAGGATATGTGATGCTTTTTTTTTGCTGTACGCCATTCTGAGATGGGTAGCCATATAAATCTAATAAATAAAATACATGTAAATTGTAGACTAAAGTAGAAAAAATGTTCCCATTGCAAATCCATAGGTGCCACACATGTGCTCTAGAGGGATGTGAGGCATCTCTTGGAGCAGAGTCGAGGCAGATGGAAGGCTGTAGAGGAAGGAGAAAGAAAATAACCTTATATGAGGACCTGATGAATAATAGAGGGGAACTTAAAACTAAAGTAGAGTTAAAAATAGAAGGATTAGATATAGATTGGTGGCATTACATACAGGTACAATCCAGATTTAAAAAAGATAGAAGAATTAGGCATATACAAAGAAACGCAAGAACTTGACAAAATATTACTAGAAAGGAAAGAAAAGTTGATAACACATTGTTATAACTGCCTGGTGGGGAGGAAACTAGAAGAAGAAATAGTCAAAGAAAATATGATAGCTTGGGCAAAAATTTTTGGCTACTCAATAAATTTGGAACAATGGCAACAAATTTGGAATAAAAACATTAAATTTACTTTATCAACAGCTTATAAAGAAAACTTATATAAAATGTTCTATAGATAGCATTTACCGCCCGCAAGATTGGCCAAAAGGTTCAAAAATTTGAAACCAAATTGTTGGAAATGCGGACAACAGGGGATGTACTTCCACATGTGGTGGACGTGCCCCCTAGTGAGGAAATATTGGCTGAAAATACAAAAGTGGATTGCTGAATCATGGATCAACAACTGGAATTTAAACCAGAAGTATTTCTATTAGGGAAATACAAAAAGGAGACTACATATCTAATAATTCACATCATAACCGCGGCAATAATACTGTATGCACAACACTGGAAGTTAAAAGAGGTACCCACGGAAGAAAAGCTGATTAATAAAATTTTAGAAAACACCGAAATAAATAAATTGACAATGATATTGAAGAACAAAAAAGATTCTGAATAGTATAACAGTTGGGACAATTGGTATAAATGGCTAGAGAAAAGAAGTAAAGTTTAATGAAAGTAGAAGATTGATAGATAAATGTATAGAAATCTTTAAGAAAGTGAGTTGAAGGTGTTAAGTATTAAGATATAAAATTGTTAAATATAAAATATAAATGAGATAATATCCCTTGTGGAGATACACAACGTATAGTGTCAGATATGTGTTGTTATGTCTTTTAGTTTGTAGGTTTGTTTATCTTTGTATTGTTTTCTTTATTTTTTTTCTTTTCCTGTTATTTTGTTTTGTACCTTGTATTTTAGTTTACAGTTATATATACTTGTTATTTTTGACATATGTAAATACATTTTTGTTAGACTTTGATGATATGTTACTATATAACCTACATACAGATTTACAGTTGGATGTATAACTGTATTTTAATGATAAATTTTTTTCTAATTAAAAAAAAAGATTTGGGTATGTTATTGCTTCTGTGGTCGAAATCCAATATGGAACTTTAAGATAAAATTTATTTTTAATATTTTCCCAGGTTTTCAGAAGCGCTTTTCTTATATAATGTCTTTGGAAGTAACCTTGGGGGTTGCTTTTTCCCTCCCAGAGATAAGCATGCCAGCCTCTTTGTAAGTCATAACCCTCAATTGTTAATGTTCTCTCATTTTTTAAGGTTACCCAGTCTCTCAACCAGTAATTGCTGCAGCCTGATAATATAATTCCATACCAGGACTCCAAAACCTCCCCTCCGTTTTGCATCTTGTAGGATTTTCATTTTAATTCTAGGTTTTTTACCTTGCCAAATGTATTTTGAGACTGCACTGTCTAGTTCTTTGAAGAAGATTTTGTTCATCAAGATCGGGATAGTTTGGAACAGAAATAATACTTTAGGGAGGACATTCATTTTTATTACCGCAATTCTACCTATTATTGATAATTGTAGGTTTTTCCATCTGTTTAAGTCCAATTTTATTTGGTGGAGAATTTTGTTATAATTATCCTCTTTAAGTGAAACACATTTTGTTGTTAGCCATATTCCTAGGTATTTTATTTTATTTGTTATTTGGATATTCATTATTTCCTCTAGTTGTTTCTTTTGTTTCGCTATAATGTTTTTTGTTAACATTTTGGTTTTGTCCCTATTTATTTTTAGCCCCACTATCTTTCCAAATTCTTCTATCTTGCATATCAATTTTGGACCTGTTTCTAAAGGGTCTTCCAATATGAAAACTAGGTCATCTGCAAAAGCCTGTAGTTTGTATTGTTCTTTTTTTTTTTTTTATCTTTAGACCTTTTATTTCAGGATCTGAAATTTTTGAAGCCTACCCCTGATTATATGTCATGGGGGGCATCAGGATTTTAGAGATGCTTAGGCATGGCCAAAAATAGGTTGGGAACCACTGCCCTAAAGATTCTACCTGCTAATCAAAGCGCATTTTTCAGCTAGTGCATATAAATTTAGTAGGCCCTTTTGTGGCCTCAGTGGGACATAAAAAATATTTCCTGACTATGGTAGATGACCATACCAGGTACGGTTATCTCTATCTTCTTAAAGACAAGTCTGAGGCCTTCCAAAAATTCAAAGACTTTTATAACCTGATTCTGACCCAGCACAATATTCGCATCACCCAGGTCCAGAGCGATTGTGGGTCAGAATTTATGTCCCAAGAGTTCCAGGACTGGTTAGAACGCAATGGAATTAAGCACTACAAGACTGCTCCTTTTTTCTCCCCAGCAAAATGGTGTGGCAGAGAGAAGGAACGGCATCCTCCAAACTATGATGCACAGCATCATGAAGTATGCCGAAGTTGGTATGGGTTACTGGGCAGAAGCTGTTTCTTTTCCAATTACACTCTCAACAGAACTTGGAGCAGTGTGGTAGACCAGACCCCTTATTTTCTGGTCTGTGGCAGGAAACCACACCTCTCACATCTTCAGGTGTTTGGGTCTTTTGCATGGGTGCATACACCCATACAACAAAGGAAAAAGGGAGAAGAGGTGTCCAGAAGACTGCGTTTCCTGGGATATGCCACTGGTTCCAAAGCATATCATTTCCTGGACAAAGGGGGCTCAATTGTAATATCATGCTCTGCAACTTTTGAGGAGGATGCCAACTGGTCCAGGATCCATGCCAATGATCCTGGGGTCCACCTCCCACATGATGGCATCGCTACTACTGCTACCCCCACCAGTGAAGACACCACTCCTGCTTCTTCACGGTCTGTGAAAGCCACGCCAGCTGCAGGTACACCCACACCTCCTGCTGTTTCAGCACCAGATATCCCTGCAACACCACCATAGACTTCAGGGCCCAATACATTTTCTAATGGTGAGGACAGTGAAGAATGGCAACAAGTGCGCAAGTCCAAGTGCACCAACAAGGGCAAACCACCCAAGAAATATGATGTCGGACTTGTTGCTTCTACCAACCATGTCACTGCCACTCCCAAAACTTACTCTGATGTTCTACAACTTTCAGAAGAAGAACAGAATAAGTGGAGGGAAGCCATGCAGAAAGAAATGGACTGTTTAAAGAATTTGAATGTCTTCACCCCAACAGCAGTACCCAAAGAGAAGGCCATTGGCACCCGGTGGGTGTACAGAATCAAGACAATGCCTGATGTCAGCCTTTTATACAAAGCCCGCCTAGTAGCCCAAGGTTTTGTACAACATTACCTTGATGACTACAATGAAACCTACTCTCCAACTGTCTGGCCTGAGAGTGTCAAAACAGCTCTGGCAACAGCTGCAGCATTAAATGAAGAGGTCTATCAATTCGATGTGCAGACTGCATATTTTCACGCAGACCTCAATTAGGAAATTTATGTAAAAGGCCCACCGGGTTTCCAACAACAGGAAGGTCAGACTTGGCTTCTACACAAAAGCCTCTATGGGGTTAAGCAGTCGGGTAAAATGTGGTATGACTGCCTTGTGCAGACCCTAAATTCAATAGATTTTATTACCTCACTGGCTGACTGCTGCATTTTGACTAGAGGGTATAATGGTGGGCAAGAAAAGATCTTAGTTTATGTGAACGATATCATATATATCAGTCCCAATAAACAAATGAGTGATGAATTTGCCAATACATTAAAGAAACATTTCACACTCAAAACTCTAGGCCAAATTAATCAGTATTTGGGAGTACAAATTACAAAGACAAAGAAGGGGTTCTGTCCGTCGCAGAAGGATAAAGTGGAAGATCTTCTGCTTAAATGTAAGATGGCAGACTCCAAACCATCCCATACTCTCATGCAGATGGACTTCCTTAACTTGGCATACAAGGAAGGTCTAGATTTCCCTGATACAACACTCTACCGGTCTATAATTGGCTCACTCTTGTACATCTGTAATTGGAGCCGACAAGATATGTGAATCTACTGTCTAGATATGTGGAGAACCCCAAGCAATTTCACTGGACCTCCATAAAACGTCTGCTCCAGTACCTTAGGGGTACCATAGACATGGCCTTACTCATAGAGCCCAAAGAAGGAGAAACATCACAGATAGAGTGTTATGCGGATGCAGACTGGGTCGGGGATCCAAGCTCATGCAAGAGCACTTCAGGATATATTATTTTTGTTAGTGGGAGCCCGGTATACTGGCATGTGAACCAGCAGAGATTTATCTCTTGCTCCACAGCTGAGGCTGAGTATGCATGTCTCTCTGAGGCATGCAATATGTTCACTTGGC
>JANHJO010002487.1:1125254-1138708 GCA_032468235.1 Pseudoxyrhopus heterurus | reverse complement strand
TAAACCGCTTAGAGAGGGTTGCAAGCCCTGATAGGCGGTATATAAATACAGTGCTATTGCTATTGCTATTTTTTAAATAAACAATTCAAGGCAGCGAATGTACCTAGTACTCCTTCCTCCTCCTAAGTTTCCCCACAACTACCACCTGTGAGACGAGTGGGGCCGAGATAGTGGGATTGGCCCAAAGTCATTGTTGGCTTTCATATCTAAGACGAGACTAGAACTCACCTCTCCTGGTTTCTAGCCTGGTGCCTTAACCACTAGATCAAACTGCTCTTCAGAATCCAGGGACTTTACAAAATTTAGTCTGCATTCTATAACAAACTGAAAAAGCAGCTACAAAAAAATGCTTCCAACAATGACTGAACGCACCTTAAGTGAATGAATTCTGCTGTAGCTTTTTACTTGTTTTCATAGTATGAAGCTAACAGAGATTAAATTGTAGGTCATTATTTAAATAACTTTGGGGATTCTGGAAGTTGTGTTGAGCAAAGATGCATTCTATGGAGAAAACCTGAAAATAAAATAAAAAAGAAACTCAAGTGTTTTGATTTTGTTTTGTTTTGTTTAAAAATGTTTTTTTTTACTTCATTTAAGGGAGAAAATCCCACAGTATCTGTTAAAAAAAACAAATAGCAACAGGGACACTTGGCATGCAGAATTATTTTGAACATTCTTTTACATTAGTGGCAGCCAATTCAACACGCATTTTACAGAGATTTATTTCTTTGTTCTCAAACAGGTAAATCAGAATTTTGTCATTCACACTATACCGAAAAATGGTCTATATGGGACGAAAATGAATCAGGCAACAAAGATACTATTTATAAACCAGATCATCTGAGGACTTTTTTTTCACATTGTATAGTACAACAAACCAGTATTTTACACAGTCACTGGAGTAACAATTATTCCATTATACTTCTAAACCAGCATATGAATGAAGGGGAGTTGTATTTTTCGAAGGCAGTCTAGTTAAAATGTTAATTTTACAGTCTTATTGCAACAAAGAGACAGTGAAAACTGCAAATTTGAATCTTGACTCAGATCACCAATGTAGAAATGGGTAGTGCTATAAACAAGAGGGATGCGGAAGATTGGGGCTCGGTATTTTAACGAATTTAGTAAATTTGCGGCCGGTTGAACACCTGACCCAAGTATGATGTGCTTCTTCCTATCTTAAATCCAGTTTATTGGATGTTTTAAAGGGAAAAATTGGTTCTGTAAGATGTATCTGCCATTAGTATAAAAGAAGCAGCACATCAAGGCTGCCAATTAAATTGGTTTTATGAGGGGGGGAAAAAATACATGCCAGACCTGGCAGAAGAAGAGAGATGGGCCTATACTTTATAAATGAGGTAGAAGCCAAACAGAGTGACAGTGAGAAGGATAAGAAGAGCTTTGGAAGCAATTATTCCAAATGGTTATGAAGGAAGTGACAGGATGTGCGGAGTACAGAAACTACCCCTATTTCTGTGCATGACAAAAAAAAATTTTGGGGGTGGTAGGGAGAGACAAAGTAGGCCTGATTTACATTTTGTTATGCATTAGTAATTTTGAGAAACAACAACAGAAAAGTTATCCATGGGTTTTCCCCATATCCCTGAGGTGGGGCCACTCTTCACACAGATGCCATTACCAAGCTTGAGGAAGCCTGCCTGTGGAAGGGTCATTCGATCTGAAATATGGTCATGTAAACATCAACCCTCGCCAACCTTGGGAAATCAATGAACCATCACCACTTACATTGTACGTACACAACAAAAAACAGAACTGGGTCACCGCCTTTAAATTAGGAATCGGCACAAAAAAAAACCCTTAGAGCTTTATTGTTGTACCCCTCCCCCCCGCATAAGGAGAGGGGAATAAAAATATATTTATATATGTATATATATTAAACCACTATTTTAAGTATACATACCCTATTCATAAATAACCAAACACTTTTGGCCATTGCAAAATTACACATTGAGATCTTTAAAATGACATCCTCATTAAGACCAAAAAAAAAAAAAGGGGGGGGGAGGGTCTTTGTGTTGGGTTAATTTGCACATGAAAACAATAACACAAATCTGGGGTTGAGTGTGTAATACGTAATTCCCAAGTCTAGAGTGTGTAGCAAAGCCAGCTTTCTTTTCTCTTTCCGCTCCACTCCCAGAAGGGAATGTGTCCATTTGCAGATTCGGTCTGAATGTATTCTCCCCCCCCCTTCCCCAAAACAGCCAAAGTGGGAGCACGTTGTGGGCCACAGGCAGAAAGTTTTCAAGAGCTTTCTTTGGGTTTGGCAAGATTTCCATTCCTGGGAGCGTGGGAGGGTGGGATTCCCGGAAGAAAAAGATGCATTTCTTCTTCTTCTACATCTGAATCCATTTTCTCTCATATAAATAGAAGCCAACGTTTCCACACAGGACATGCAAAGTAGTGCAACAATTCCACTCATACTACTGTACAACAGTCTGTTTCTGGAAAGACCGAAAGGGGTCCTCTGTTTCCAAGAAATGCTGGGATCCTTCTGCTGCTGCAGCCTTCATCTCCAATCCACAGGAAGGAGCGTGTGCAGAACAATTATAAGGTCCGGACAGCTACAGGGTACAGAAGTGACAAATGTTCAGCTCCTTTGATTGGCAGTTTCTTTGCAGTGTAATAGTGAATAACCTCAGGCACGCTGTCAAAGGGAGGGCTGTTCTGACCCAAAATATATTTCTCTTTGGTCTTGGCCAACTTCATGTGCATAAACCCTTGGTTACTCCTGTTGGAAAAAGAAAGGAGAGAGAGAGAGAGACAGATGATATACAAATTTCCACACGCCACCATCGATTAGGGAAATTGATGATGAATAGGTTATATGAATGTAGAACACACAGAGTATATTAAAAAATTTCCCATCTGCCTTTGGCACCGTATGTAACAAAAGAAAAACAAAACAGAACATTTAGTTAAATAGATTGCTTTAAAACTCCAGTGATGTGTGATTAAAATGACCGTAACCTGTTTGCCAGCTGCCTAAGGGAGTATGGAATATTCAATGCTTTGGTTTTGAAAGTGCTTTTGTTATTTACTTATTAATTTATTATTTATTATTGAAATTTTCCAAGGCAATTTTATGATGGAATACAGTATCTGTCAGCAGCTCCTAAAAGCAATTGTGCCTTTTCCTAGGATTTTGGAGCTACCAAGAGATCCCAGAAAAAGATGCATTTGTTTTAAGATTCTGTAGACAGACATTGTATTTTCCAATAAAGGAGAATATTTGTAGCGCCGGGTTGAAATGAGGGCTCCTTGGTGCTCTCTGGGCTCGATTGTTTTCTTGCAGATGTTTCATTATTCAAACTAGGTAGCATCACCAGTGCTAGGTAACATCATCAAGTACTAGCACTGATTATGTTACCTAGTTTGGGTAATGAAACGTCTGCAAGAAAACAACCAAGCTCAGAGAGCACCAAGGACACCTAACTATATTTTCCTTTTTCTGCTTCTACATTCTGAAACACTGCAGACCCTGCATTATGGACCAGACTGCATTATAAGGACTAAAGAGAAAGAATTGTTGGCTCTGATCAACCATTAATATGTATAGTTGTGTGCTACATTGCTGAGAATGATGCTATAAATAAATATTTTCTATCCCTAATTAGACGGAACCTCTGAATATACCAAAGTTGGGTTAACACGATAAAAATATAAACCAGTCTGTGGGGTGGCTTTGGATTTTATGACAAATATGCAACTGCTCTGCATTCAGCTGTCGATTTTTTCTGCAAAGTCTAAAAACAAATACCTCAGACAACAAATGCTTCACTAAATTTGAGGGGACAGAAACCCGCATTGGATGATGCCTCCAGAGAAACATGTATAGCTTACCACTTAATTTATAATGAGCCAAAAAGTTTAAAAAAGAGAGAGAGAGAGAGAGAGAGAGGAGAGAAAAAGAAAAATCTAGGGAGATTTTTCTGGCTGCGCAGGCAATTGAAAAAAGGCTGAGAAACTGCAAGGGAGGTGTTTGAGTTTGCGTCTCAAGGGCACAAAGAGATAATTTTAAATTGAGAATGGTACCTTTACCCCCACCCCCTTAAACTGCTTAAGAAAATTCAGCTTTTTCATAGGGCGTGGGGATATCTCCATCCTGTGAAAAAGCTGAAGCAAATTTCAGGCTCACATTATTCAAATTTTCCAAGGCAATTTTGTGATGAAATGACCCTTCTCTATAGAGCAGAAATTACTGCAGGCATTGTAATTATAGCTCTGGCACGCTTAAAAAAATCTTGATTTAAATTTAAATTCTTTACAAGAATGATTCTCTTTTGAAACATAATTGTTCTCTAAACGATTTCCTTTAAGCCAAGGGTGACACCTCTAAATACTTATTATGAGCAGATATATTGTGGTGTCCCTTCAAGTTTATTATGCTTTTTTTACCTCCTCTAGTAAATGCTCTAAAATCCTGATACCAAAATAATGGGATTGTAAAAACAGGTGCATGTTAATTTAAAACTAGAATAGAGGCCAACCCGATGAGAGGTCTTTTTAGATTTAATGCAAGAACAGAAGACGCTGGTTAAATTTGTTTGTTTGTTTGCTTGCAGTTAGAATGATTATCTATTGATCTGGATCATATACAAGATTGGTTTGGGATTTAGTTTATATACTGGGTCATGATGAGTTTTTTTTATTACTACCCATTATGGTTTATAAATCATGTTTTATAGCTTGGCATGACATGTGAATGCAACCAACTATGAGATCAGTCAAACCAACCATGAATAAACAACTATCTACGGCTTAATATTCAGACAATAAGAAGGTTTTTATTTATTTATATGGAGGGAAAGGTCTGAAACAGCCAGTGAAAGGTTGGCTCTGTACCAACTTTACAAAGGATTCCTAGTGGCTAAATACAGTATTAGAAGCGAAAATCGTATTCCTGAATTCAGTTTTCCAAGCCTACGTCCCTGAAGCATATTACATTGCCAAATTATATATTCTTGTATTCGTAACTGTGCAGGACATGAAAATACACCCCAGATTGTCTCATCATAGGACAACTTTTATTTGTTACAGAAGGGGTCTCCAACCTTGGCAACTTTAAGCCTGGCGGACTTCAACTCCCAGAATTTGGAAGTTGAAGTCTGCCAGGCTTAAAGTTGCCAAGGCTGGAAGCCCCTGTGCTAGAAGACAGTTCGTATTTATCCAACAGCAACCAAAAAAAACAAAAAACCAACCCTAATCATGATTGGGAGAAGGCCAACAGGCAGCATTGCAAATATTTAAAATAAATAGTACTTTGGCTGTTTTGGAAAGTGTAGTGAAGGAAATAGATTAACTACCCTTTTAATCTTCTACTGTATGATTTGATTCACTGTATTGTAGGTATTTGTGATACAAATACTGTCTTCTTAATATTTTAGATATACACCAGTTCACAATTTTTGCATATTATGCAGCAATCTGTTTTTTAACATGTCCCTGATCCCACAGATTACATTTTATACATGAGACAAAGCCAGGTTGTTGTATGGAAAATGTGATTGCAAATATGTTCCGAAATTCACAAGCTCGTATGACGTGAATTGTTATGAATGTCACAATACCATCTCCACATTTTTTACCTTTTTAAAAACAAAATGAGAATTGCAACACAGCCTTCTCTTCAGTAGATGAGTTACTTATCTTCCTATTTTTCCCTCTTTCTAATTCTTTTTATGTAGATTACAAATAGTCTTCGACTTATAACCACAACTGGGACTTGAATCTCGTTTGTTGAGAGAAGTGGTTGTTAAGCAAGACACACACGTGACTGCTGCACTCAATGTCTGCAATCCTGGCACTCCTGGTTGCAGTCATTAAACCATCTCCCAGGTCATTAAGTGGATGGAACAAAAGAACTGCCTGCTGAGTTCAGCTCCCTGCTATGCATGGAAGAGAACTGTTCCAGTGGTCTGCAGGAACAGATCATTGGGATTTGAGCTCCATTTCTCTAACCCACCAGAAGTGTTCAGGTACCCTCCATACGTGGAAGAGAACTACTCCAGTGGGCTGCAGGAATGGAGCTCAAAACTTCAAAATCCAAATTCCATTTTTCCACCCTGCCTCAACTGCTATCATCCCTAGGGCAGTATAGCTTTTTTGACCTTAGAAATAAAAACACGTATGTTGAGTCATTTGAGGGCTTAAAAACCCAAAGTTTATAAAATGTTTCTTACCTAAGGATAAGGTAAGAAGGGCAGGAATGTCAAACCTGATTTCATTGAGGGCCGCATCAGGGTTGTGTTTGACCTCAGGGGGCTGGGATGGGTGTGGCCAGGGTGGGCATGGCCAGCATGTCATCACTTATGTTGGGGGGCACCTGTGGCAGCCTGAGCGCTCTGCCAGCGAAAATGGGCTCCCAAGCTCCGTTTTTGCTGGCAGAGGCATCATGGGCTGGTCCACTATTTCCAGGGCAGCCCCGCAGGCCAGATCTAAGCACCGCATGGGCCGCATCCGGCCCCTGGGCCTTGAGTTTGACACCCTTGACTTAGGGGATTATACTTACTGTCCATAGTCAACAATTCAGATCGTTGCTTATAAACCTGACATACAATTACCTACATTGTTCATAAGTTTTGGTTAATCTATTCCTAGCTTCCTTAAATAAAAAGTCAGTAAGCAAAGCAGTGGAGAGTAGTTACTAGCAACAGTCATATTCTTTGCAAATTCAGTATCATAAATGTGCTTTGTTCTTCATTTATGATAGGTAAATGCCTACTGAGAAGTAGTTCAGCATAATTTTTATTTATTTATTAGATTTACTGTATATGACTACCCATCACACATAAAGCGACTCAACACAATAAAAACCTCAATACAATAATGAAGTATAATAAATGAAACACATCAGAAAATAAAAAGAAAAACTGAGGATAAACCAGTCAGGAACAAATTCATTCAACTCATAAGAATATAACATAAAATACATATTCCTTTTTCATTTTTTATATTCTGTTCTAAGGCCAATGTTCTTCAGACTACTAGAGTTAGTCAGTTGGATTTTCTTTTTAAAAAAAATGTGTGTGTGTGAATGGAATATAGCAGGATCTTTTCCTTCGGATTGTCTACATTTTCTTCTTGAGTTCTAAAAATTCTGGGATGAATTTTTCAGATGGTTTTCCTGGAACAGCCCTTCGTTCTGTTATCTTTATGAAACTGGATTCCCAGATGGTTGTTCCACAATTGTCTGTTTTAAGAATTTGCATTTTTGCATAATACTCTATATTGCACTTTTCAGACAGGGAAAAGGGCCTGTTTTTTCCTCTCCCTATTCCTGTCTAGTATGATAATTAGGGAATTTGCTTTTCCACTGGAGCAAGCTGATTCCAGTGTTTGGAGGGCTTTGTGCATTTTTGGTAGCATAGATTCCTGGGGAGAAATGAAACCTTTGGAAGAAACCAGTGTTTTGGAAACAGACCTGTTCCATTTTTCATATAACTAAGGGTTTAAAATTCTTGACTACAAAAGCCAGAGATATATATGTAGCAACTTTCTTAAGCAGAAAGTGATTTTTTAAAATTTACATTTCTTTTAGGGCCACTATGGTACAGTGATTGAAAAATTGGATTAGGAGCAGGGAGAGCCACGTTCTAGTCCTTCCTTCAGTCATGGAAGATGAATTGGTTCAATCACTCCTCTCAGCCCTTATCAGCACAGTCTGCGTAACAAACCATCTCATGGCATCATGCATTCATAAAAATGCCCTAGCCTAGTAGAAGGGGAAATGATTAGATGAATGATCTAACTCCTGCTCTAGTCTGTATTTTTCGGCTCTCAACAAAATAAAATGTGCCTACTGGTGCTTAACATTCTTTCTTCTAGTACAATATATTGCTAGTTCCATGTGAAATAGAGGTACTGATGTTTCAGGAAAGCAGTTTGTAATGCCCATTCACTTTTGTTGTTGCTGTTGTTGCTGTTGTTGTTGTTGTCAGAATCTTCATTCTGGGTCAAAATGTGCATCTTTTTCCCTGTATAAAATATCTTTTTCCATGGAATGGGTCTAAAATTTTTATTTTAGTAATTTCCTTGGCATTAGTCTAAGATTTTATAAGGACGTAAGAGCCATGGTGGTGCAGTGGTTAGAATGCAGTACTGCAGGGCTAACTCACTGCTCACTCCAGGAATTCAATTATGACCGGCTCAAGGTTGACTCAGCCTTCCATCCTTCCGAGGTGGGTAAAATGAAGACCCAGATGGTTGGAGGCAATATGCTGACTCTGTAAACTGCCTAGAGAAGGCAGTAAAGCACTAAGAAGCGATATAGAAATCTAAGTGCTATTGCTACATATGCTGTTCAAGAGTTTGCTACAGGCCAATTTATACCCTGTCTGCCTTCCATTTCTGCAATAATTTCCTGACTAATCCTACATTCATTTTATAATTTTTCAACCTCCTTGTTGTCTCCTAGTCACCTAGGCACCTTCTTTATTTGGTGCCCCACCCTTTTTTCTTTTCTTAATGCTTGCATGACTCAGTTTCCTTTGTTAGCTTTACAGGGCTGTTCTGTAAGGTATTACCTTTTTTTCCTTCTGTGTGTGACAGATTCTTGGTTACAAGGCAGTAAAACATGATGTGCAACCTCATTTTTAAAACTAGTGGTTGGAATAACAAGTTTACTTTTAGCAGTGATTGAGAAAGATACACATTTGCTTTCCTGCCAGATGTTTGGATTAACTGTGCTTTATTTTAATAGTGGCAGAGCATGTGGCCTTTCAATCCTATCTTCTTTTACCTCTGCAGTATAGGATATTTTATAGGTTTCACAGAACAAACTTATGGAGCACCTACAACTCTGGGGGGCAAACTGTTCCACTGATTAACTGTTCCTGTCAGGAAATATCTCCTTAGTTCCAGGTTGGATGTCCCTCTAAAGAGCTTCTATCCATTGCTTCTTGTCCTGCCTTCAGGTGCTATTTGATCAATATTAAAATAAGACACTTTTTTTTTTTTGCAAAGTTTTGACAGTCATTTATGGACTTTTGTTGACACCAAGATTGAAAAGTTGATGTTTTGTACATTTGCTTGTAAGATTAGGGATGGTATATGGGATAAAGAGGTATTTGTTTCTAACCTTATAGGGGGCATTGCGTGGTCATGGCTGATACTGTTTTATCTCCCACTCTAATCATTTTCTGGATACTTGATTTGTGTGTCTTGTGTTTGTAGGTAGAGATTACAGTCTCTTTTAGGTTCTGGACTTTGCCATTTTCTAAACTTGAAGTGAGTTTTCCATATGTGTCCATTTTTAAAAGCCATATTGTCTTCTTCAGATCATGTGATTGTTATATTCCTTTTAATATACAGGAAACTTCTGAGACTTTGCTCAAAATTAACTGTCTGCTTTCAAATGTTATCTAGACGCTTTCATGATATTAAAAGCTGAAGTCATCATTTCTTTAAAAAGCTGAAATAATCGAAATCATGAATGTTTTGCATATATATTTTTTTTACAACCAGGGCCTACATTTATACTTCTTTCCGATTTAGCCTTGTTAGCCTGGGGGGTAGTTCTTAAAGCATATGTAGCTTTTCCTTATGACTTCATTTCCATTTTTGACATATTTTCTCTATCAAGACTTCCATTATAGAAACCATCACTTCATTTTTCAAAACAAAATCAGTTTTTCTCAATTAGCTTAACTTTGTTATGCCTAGTTTCAAGTAACAATCCTCCCAGATGTTATGCTTCCCTAAGATACAGTCATTGTGCTGCCTCTTAACATTAACTGATTTCACAACATTGCTAGAAAGTAGCCAAAATTTGTTGGTTTCTTCTGTCAGCAAATTCTGCTATTATATGGAGTCATCTGTATTTATACAAACAAGCTTTTCATCTTATGACAGTAAACAGAGTAAAACAAACCAGAGTTTCTAGGTCACACATTATTCTAAACCAGGGGTAGAAATTATTTTCAAAGAGAGTCTGCACACTTTTTAAAGTGGCGTTTGAAGAGCTTATGAAATATGGTGATAAGTGATATCATCAATGAGGGGAGAGCTGAAAATTTCAGTGTCCCTCTTCTTTTTGTTATTATAATACAAAAATATGAAATCACAACTGCCAGTTCTTTAGGTACTACTCACTTTCATATTCATCAAGTTTTTCCCAAGAACCTAGGATGTTGTAAGATATTAGTGTGGTGTATGTGCAGATTTAAGCAGTGTGGCATGGACAAAAAGAAATTTTGCAATGTGCACATTTTCTAAGTGCCATCCAATATTTTTCGGTATGGCACCCAGTGTGCTGATAACCACTGGGACTACCATGGCCAGTTTATACCATAATGCTTAAGTTTTGATTTTCAGATGCTGATACTTTGTGATCTTCTCCAATTACTTGTCTTCTATTCTAATATCCTTGGAATTGCCACATCAATTAATCACACTTTCTTCTTTTCGATTATAGTTAAATCTGGTGTGTTATGGGACAAGATTATCAGTGTGTAATCAGAAATCCCACAATAGTTTAACCTGCTCATTTTCAGCTACTTTTTCCCACTACTTTTTTCCATTCCTGGACATGATAATATTTACAGATGTTACAACAAATCATTTTGGCAACTATTATATTGTTTATAATGAATTTGTGTGATCTTCTTGCATGAGATGATTTTTATGATCTACCATTTCTCCTGCCTCCGTACCTTCTGCACTTGAATCATTTGATGATTTCTCCATTCTAACCTTGATTGCATTACTTCAAATAGCTTGCTCTTGAGCGCCAAAATCAAGCCTTCAGTTTCTTTTTTTAATGGTCCAGTTTAAGCCATTGCCAAGTTTTATCTTTATTGAAATTGGAATTGGAATTCTTTTTATTGGCCAAGTGTGACTGAACACATTATCCATTTCCCCCTCAATCTTTTGTAGAAATTGATCATCCAATGCTTTTCTTTTCGAGCATTCTATTCTTTTTTTTAACTACATCATTTCGATATTCATGTTTTCTTTCTTGCCCGTTAAATTTCTAACTTGTATTAATGCTTGTACTTGGCTGTCTTTTATGTAATTGGCCAATGCATGTCTTTTTTGATAGTTTGTTTGACTTGAAGTAAATCTCTGCCTCTATTTCTGCAGGGTATGTATAATTTATCATTATCACTACAGGGATGTAATGCCTAGTGACGAGTCATTAGCTTTATTGTTTTTGGGTTCAAACTATCCAGTTCAGATTGTGTCAGTTAATAATTCCAGCAGTGTTATCATATCACAGATATCGCCCAGGTATTGATGACTTTCATGGTGTTTCCATCATTCAATTTTTTCTTTAGCACTATTCTCACTCTGGAGGTATTCTCTACTAATCATATTTGTAAATTGCCCATGCTTGGTGTTATCCAACTGTAAAATGCCCAGATACTTGTAGTCTTCCTCCTGATGGTTCCTGATGGTTTGGGCATTTGGCATTTCAATTCCATTATAGTTTGTCATTTTAAATTTCTCCTCCTCCTGCAGAGTTTATATGCTACTCCAATCCCAAAGGACTTTGAGCTGCTTATCAACAATCTTACTGTGAAAAGGTTAAAAACAGATCAATAGAATTAGGTTACAAATATAGTAACTCTACACTTAAGCAACACTCAAAACTGCAGAGAGAAAAAAGAAAAAAGCTCATAACAAAATGTCCACTTCTCATCCTGATTCTGGCCTTCAGGTGCCTCTTCAAAAAGCCACATTGTGCTGAAATTATCATTGTCATCTCTACTGTGTTTTGTAAAGGCACATGGAGGGAGAACCAGCGTAGTCTTAAGGTGTATTTTCAGCTTAACCACAACATGATTTCCTGTAATATACAAACAGATACACTGTAATACCTTCTCTGGGCCCTACATGAGGGCCAGGTAACATGAGCTCATTAGGTTTAAAATTAGCTAAGAGCAAGTTGTAATATTATTGTTAAAGCAAGTGTGCGAAATTCCCACTAGGGAACAAGAGGGGTGTGATTCTGTACTCTGTTCCTAATCATCTTCTTAAGAATCCATAAATACTGAACCTGTGTTGCAATCGCTTCTTTAAATAGAACCCACGGTGAATCTTTCCTGTGGAATGATCTTGAACCAGAGAAATGCTTCAAGTACTTTCTTATAGCCAGAAGAAGAAGGTGGTTGTTTTTTCTTAATTCAAAAATCACACATGCAGTTTGCCAAAGTGGTCCCTCACTGGCAGTTTGCCTTATTCAGTGTTAAGTAGCAGTGCTTACATAGGTAATAAATAAAAGTGATTAAAAAAAAATAGCCTCGCTTTAGGAGTGAGCTTGAAGTGAGCTTGAAGATTCATACATTTTAAAGGATTATTAAGACTGGATTCAGTATTTATATGACCAAACCGCAATTTAGGGTTTGGGTTTCATTTATTTTGCCCAATTATTTAGTTTCTTGCCTTATTTAAACTGTCCTTGGCATGCTCATACAAAGCATGCAATCAGCTAGATGTATGAGGGCATGAAGCCATAGAGTAGGCAACTAAGGGCATGGAAGAACAAGCCTTGCAGAGCTAAAAGTGTTCTACTTTCTGCTAAGTAAACCTTGTCTCACCGGCCTTCTGGAGTTTTTCAGGAAGAATGTGACTTTTACAATTTTATAAATTAGGACAGTTTTGATCCATGGTGATGCCCACCAGTTTAGCTCTTGGCCTCTCACCATTGTAGATGTGCCTGACATTTAAACCTTTCAGTGGTCAACCCAACAGAGGAGACAATTCTTTTTAAATACCTCTGAAATGATACACAATGTGACAGCCTCTCCACCCATTTCCCAATTTCACACTAATGGGGTTTAAGTGGTTTGTACCTGTTGAAGGAAAGGCCTTCGGTTTAGGTGATATTAGTGAGGGCATCAATTCAGCTCTAAAAAAAAAAGGCCAAGTTAGCAGAGGGTCTAATTGCCAAGGTTGCAATACTCTTATACTAATCCATGTTGCAGTTTGTTTGTTTTATCTGCTAGAATTAGATGTTCGGTATTTTGGATAATGCTTTTAGATCCATTTCAAATTATGTATCCGGAGATGAGATCTTTCTAGGAATCTTTTGCAAATGTTTCATGCACTTACATAACGGTTACCTTTTGAGTAGTTGGTAGACCTCTCTTCATGGAAGAAACTTGCATGATGAATTTGCCTTAATGGAGAGGAAGGGGGAAAACATTCAATAGTATGAAAGCTAAATGCTTCTTGCCTCTTGAAGTTCCCTTCTGAGATAGTGTTTTGAAAAAGCCCATCTGCAATATTGCTTACTTTATTACTACAATCCTAATATTAGCAGACCTTCTGCAACAAAGGGTTACAGCTGTATGTTAATGTGCAATCCATGTGGGCAGAAGCTGTGCTTCAGAGCAGCCCATTAATGATAGAAAAAACATTTCTCTCCATAGCTGTTTCTCTCTCCTTCTGTTCTCTCTTCCCACCCCCCCCCCCCCTTTTGCCCCCCCCACCAC
>JANHJO010002487.1:1071455-1083509 GCA_032468235.1 Pseudoxyrhopus heterurus | reverse complement strand
TGAGAGAGGGGTACCCCAAAACCTCAGAATTGGTGAGGTTCGTTCGCTGTCATTCTTTCTCACCTAAGTCTAATTTATGGAGACCTTCCTATTTCAATTCCCAAGGGCCTTTTTTTTTAAAATCCAGAGCCAGTATAAGTACCCTGTGACTCTCCTGCACTCCAAGAACGTGGAGCGTGACAAGGGGATACCCAAATTCTTTGAGAAGATATGCATATTGATTACAGTCACAGTGGGGATCATGTGATGAGAGCAACAGGGAATGAGGTATGGTCAGGAAACAAAGACAAAAGTCAACTTTCCCCCTAAAGGAGAGTTACCCTGTCTTTCTGCCAAGATAACTCTTCTGAGAAAGCAGCTTACTTTCTTTGTTTCAAAAAGAGGAGGGATATATTCTTGTGCCATGCCCATGGCAACTGTGACCTACGTTCCAATCCCATCACTTGACCTGAGGCCAACGTCTCCCAGCGCGTTTGGCTACAATGCATATTGCTCTTAACTTGTTTGGGCTAATGGTGGTTGTAGTCCAACATATTTGTGGGTGAGTGATCAGGGAAGGGTGAAGTGGACAGCATCTATTTACAGCTGTGTGTGTGTGTGTGTGTGTGTGTGTTGCTTTCTGCATGACACAAAGCAGTGTCTATTCACCCGTCCATGTCCTGGATAGTCTTCCATGCATTTAAGCTTGGCTGGAGAAAGGAAACATTGAGATAGTTTGTCACTGAAACTTGGCATTTAGGCCAAAGACATTTTCCAGGCAAAGCCATTGTTTAAAGATTCATAGTGTTGCTTGTTTTGTGAAGACATGATGTTTCTTTGGCTGTGGTGGGGACTATGTTTGTAGTGATCTTTGTTTTGTGTTTGCGTCATCACTGCATTCCACTTCGTTTTGTTGTCCTTGTCAATACAGACCACTTGTGTCCTGAAACAGTTCTGGCTAAAACTATGCCTTGCTTTCTCTCTACAGGAATCCTTTTGCCAACGTCCAGCTCAAACCAACGGTGACAAATGATCGTTCAGCTCCTCTCATCAGCTGATCCAGAAATGTTGGGTTATGGCGGGTACCTTGCACCTTTTGATTTCACTTTCACCTGTGTTGTATTTCTGTGAGGTCCTTGTACAGTTTATGTGTCTTTCCCTCCAACTCTGTTTTGGTAGTTAAACGGCATTTAAGTGGCAATGCTGGTGTGCTTTTCCTTTTGCTCATTAGAAATAGAAGAGAAACTTGACCCTTAGAAAGTGATGAGTTTCGAAAGGGATGCTACGCTGCTATATTGAGGGGAGACCTAGATAGACCAGAAAGCAGGCCCTGCCTTCTTTGCCTTTGCAGCTATATGCAACGTTCATAAACGTTTTAAGAATAGCCACGGAGATAGATGGACCTGGAAGTTTTGCAGTGTCCTATGTCTCAGTTAAAATTTCTCCTGGAAATCCTTTTTCACCTTTTATCAAAACTTATGGATTTGAACCGGACTTCAGAGCTGTCAAGAGAAGCTTTGGGGCTGCCTAAGGCCGTCAGATGAAATGCACGACCCGAGGCCTGCTCACTCAACACTCGGAACTGACACGGACTTGAATCTTCTGAACCGCTTCCTGGTAGCTCCCTCTTTACCTTGCGTTGGACTTTTGCTGGATAAAAGTAAAAGTTTTACTGAATCAATGTTTAGAAGAGCTGGCTCCTCAAAGCAATTGTCTCAATTTGACACTTTAATTTTTATTAATGGTCCTTTCTCTCCTAATGGCCCTACATCTATCCTGCTTGTCTGTGATGGTCCTTAAGCGGTAAGGCCCACTGATAGCAAATTATTGTGCATACCTTTTCCAGCATATTAAGATGGTTGGGGAAAGTTATGCAGGAAAGGAATATTTTCTGCATGCAACTAGCACCATCTGTTGCTCGAGCATTTGTTTCATTTCTCTGAAGCTTTAAATAGACCAAGGAGGGACCATTAAAAAGCTAGTTTAGTCCTACAATGCCCAAACTCCCCTTACTGTGTCTTCTTACTGACACATCTTGACTGGTGCAGGTGTGTCTTCTGCTGCCAAAACAAGTTAAGACTGTTTGACCTCTGCCTTGGTATTGGGTCAATGCTGTTTGAAAGGTCCTTTGTTCTGTGACTAAGCCAATACTGTATTCTTATTTTTTTTATTTTTATTTTTAAGTTGCACTTGCCTTTTAAAGTAGATATTAATTCAGTCACGAATAAGCTTTTTTCTTATGTTCTGTCCTATTGGCTCTCAAAGTCTGGTAAGATGTAACAAAGACCATTCAGCTCACTCCTTGTATTTATGTAACCCAAGATGAGTGAGTAGTTCTAGGAAACAGTAGTTATCAAAATGGGACTGGGCTTACCCATCATTTGGAGTGCTCTTACTGTTTGAATTTCAGTTATAGCGCCAGAGTCTGGTGATAATGAGCAATGCAAACCCAATTCCTAAAATACATTTGACTTCAAATATGGAGTGATGAGAGGCTAATTAGCAGTCAATTTTTAAGAGCTATGTTCTGTTTCTATGCCATTTACCCATTCTTTCTTTTAAATTCTTATTGAACAAACCCTAATGAATTATGCTGGATCCAAACTTCTGCCTTATTCTACATAATAGTAGCCCCCAGCTGACTGTACAAAATCTATATCGAGCTGCTGCTTTTTCTTCCCAGAAACGAATGATGATAATAATGGTATTTTTTTCCTCTAAAAGTGGCAAAGCTTTTGGTGTGAACTTTGGCCAAATATTAAACAGCCTCCCTCATCTGATCCTTTGTGCAACCTGAAGTCATTTGCAGCTGCTTTGCTTTTTCCAGTGGCTTTTTAAAAGCAGTCACAGCTGCCTCAAAATATAAATTTACCAATCTTATCATTAAAATCATTCAAGTTCAAATGTGATCATAGTTTCTGTGGTCTCTGTTCTCAGTTTCTGAAAAACATCAAGACTGGTTTCTGTGATATACTTAGCCCAGAATTGTATTGTCTGGCCTAATGTGTTGATTGAACCCAATCATTGTGGTTTATTCAATAAATCAAAGTTAAACTGTGGCTTAGCATGCTATGTAGATCCTGTTTAAGTCTCCCATGCAAACTTGGAGACTTTCTGTTAGTGAGCATTTCCATCATGACTTGTACATTTCCCTGTGGCTTATGATGCACAAATATAAATATCAAAATTTATATTTTTATATAATGAAATTTAGCTAAAAAGTTACAGAAAATCTCTAACTCTGATAGTTCAGATAAGGCCGCAATCCTAAGGAAAATTATGTAAAAGATGAAGCTCACTGGCCTTGTTTTTGATCACATGTGCTACAATTGCTTTTTTTATTATTGCATCTTTCCTCTATTACAGTGCTTTCTTGAAAATCATTTTTCCAGTTGTTGAATCATTTACTTTATGGTCTTTGTTCACATAAATATAATGAAGATTCTCAGCCACATTGTACTGTCTTGAAAAATTGCTGTGTGTGTGTGTGTTGCATATGCATTTTTAAAAAGTCAAACTTTGCCAAATTATTATTTTTCTTTAAGGAGGAACATCGATTTTAGTTCCTTTCTTTGCTCCTCTTGCAGACCAGTTCCTTTCTTACATAATATTTTCAGCAGTGCACCCTTTGCTCTGAAATTATTTAGATCTGTGCTTCTCAAGCCTGGCAAATTGAAGTCCACACATCTTTTAACGTTTCTAAGGCTGAGAAACTTTTATTTAGATGATTCAAGGCAAATAGAAACTCCAGCTAGCCAAATGGAGCTGAGGGGTGGCAGGGCTGTCAGACTGACTGAGAGACAAAAGATACAAAGGTTTCCAAACCAACATTGGCTCTTCCAAGATGGACTGTCCGCTAGAATCAGAAAGTAGAAAGGGCTAGCTGAGGCTCAGATTACTTCAGGGGGGTTTTTAGGTGCCCAATGCTATATGAAAATGGGATGGTTTGTGGGAAAAATCTTATGTAGGAGATGCCAGAAAATGGAGCCTAATATTGCCTTTCTTCTTTCATTCAAAGGTAGGATAAAACTTGCAATACTGGTAGCAAATGAGGGAGAGAGAGTGTTTCAAGGGAGGGTTGACCATAGTCACTTTTAAAATTCACTAGTTTTTGATACCCTTCTCTCCACCCTGGTACATCTTCCTATTTGAACTATTTAAATATTTTTTCCTAAACAGATCCAGGAGCATGAAATAAATGGGAAATTGTTACTGTACTATATGTGAGTTGTCACAACACTAACATACCTGAGGATGCATCTGAGCAATTCAACTGAATTACGTGGCTGAGAGTTTTGGAAATTGTAATCCCAGTCCATGAGAGGAGCAGCAGATTGGGAAAGCTGGTTTAGATAGCATTACTTGATCAGCTTATGCTCTTCAAGAGTCTCTTTTGTTAGGACCTGAAGATTAAAAGAGGTTTCTCCTGGGCAGTGGTGGTTTTATGGTGTGTTTGTGCTGCTGATACTTCATTTCTTGGTTAACTAATTTTCCCAGATGAACAATGTTATAAGACCCTTTGGCCTTCATGTTGATCATGAAATTAAGGTTTGAAACAATCCATGCCTAACTCTTAATTTCTAAAGCAGTGTGATAACGGTATGGTATATACCTTCCAATTAAAATTGGAATTGGAGTTGGGTGGCTTATCAATTCAAATAAAGAAATTAAAAAAAATTAAGTGGAGCAAGTTGGTATATGTGGTGGATCTTGGGAATAAGCAACATAATTATAGTCATAGCCACAGCCTATTCCATGATATGGGAATGTATCCCGTGACTTTCCAATATTTGTGCTACAAGAAAAGCCGCAGCAGACTAGCCAAAGTCTTGTGGTATCAGAGTACCTAGTCTGAACCTGATTGAAAACCACCATGACTAGCCATTGGGAGGCTGGCTGTTAGTAACAATGAATGAATGGCCAACAGCCAGTGAATTACACACAATTAGGAATATTCCCTACTGAATGTTACCTTCTCCCCTTGTTGCCCTGCCAATAGAGGCAACACACCGGCACAGGAATAGTTCCGATCACCTTTTCAAAGCCAAATCACCACATAACTCTAATAGCTTATTCCTTTTGTGGATGGGGATGCTTACAGTGCTTTGACCTCCTGAAATTGGCCTTTAAAAATACCACAGCAGTGTCTTTGAGCATGTTTGCATTTTTAATCGTAATTCCAAAATACAAAATACTGAACGTCTGATCAGTTAGTTACCCATACACTGGCCTTAAAATCAGAAAATGATTAAACATTTTAACAAGAGTTGGCTTGCAACATCAAAAGAAATTGTGGTAAGGAACTAGATAAATGAAGTTTTTTTCTATTATGCCACATCAAGGGGAGTGTTAAAAGAGCTTCCATATCAAGCTCCAAATAATACTAGAGCCCAAGTCTCAGTGCCCAATTTACATAGCTGTAGGAAAGAATAATAATTTATTATTTCTTAGTCGGAAGTGATAAAAGTTTCAAATAATAAATGCTGCCCACATCTTTAAAAAATCCCTGTATAATTCCCATCCAATGGCTGTAATCCATGCTTTATTCCTACCCAGTTAAGAAATAGAGCTAGCCTTGGATTACCAAGTTCAACCAGTTTTGGTCCTAGTTTTTAAGCCTACTAAATATTTCTGGTTTTGGTCTTAGTTTTTAAGCCTACTAAATATTTCTTGATGACATGCCTCTGTGAATTCTTGAAAATCGCTATAGTTTTTCCCCACTCGACATTCTCACCTCTTAGGACATTGGCATCAACTGGAGAAGGAAAATGTTTCTAATTCCGTCACCCACGTCCACAAAAGGAATAAGTTATTAGAGTTATGTGGCGATTTGGCTTTGAAAAAGTGATTACAACTATTCCTGGGCCATGACTATTCTCTTGGCAGCTGTCCAAAAAATTTTCACAGCAGTAAATTGACCCATTTTGCAATACAAGCATAGCAATGCAGGTGCCAATTTTCCTGAATCTTTCCAGTTTTTTCCAGCAGTTACCTGAGGCATAGGAGCCTTTGACAAGAAAGGGTCAGTCAATGCAAACCATTACTGCACTGCATGGTTTGATGCATTCAGTATCTCTCAAGACTTCTGGCTGAATCTGTACCATCCATAATTTCATTATTCCCTGCTGTCTTCAAAACACAGATGAAGGAGGAGAACAAGCAAAAGTTACGTTATTTTAAAAATGTTTTATTTTTAATAGTTATTGGACCAATGGTATTTGACACACATGCTGGGAGCTGTATGGAACTCAGCACTGATAAAAAATACAGCAATTATGACCCGTATCAATAAAATACACTGTAAATAGCCCACCCCTCTCTATTTCTCTCTGTTTCAAAGATCATTAACCCAAAACATAGCTCTAGTTCTGACCTCATGCAGTCTCTCAGGGGTTGACAGCTGTCTGTTACTATAGACCATATACCTATAGGGGCAGCCTTTTCAAAGGTAACTAGATAAGGAAATGAAGGAAATGAAACTTAGAGAGCAAACTGGGCTGTAACTACTTACCATTTCCTGTACCTGCTCTTTTGTCATGGTACTGGTTCTGTCTTTGCCTTAGAAAATGGAATGTGGCAGTGGCAAGCTAGAATCACACTGTGCAGCTGACAGATTTGCATTTCATTTAATGTGGAAGAATGAGAATACACACACACACAAAGCACACACACACATACACACACACACAGCCCCTCCAGGTGCATGGGTGCAGCACTCAACTATCCAAAGCCAGTACCATCATTCCTACATGGAGCAATGTGGACCAATGCCGCCCGATAGTTGCTGAAAATCCAGGCAGGTGCAGGACATCTACACAATATTTTGGGAGGATGTGAGACCCAGTGAGATTGAGAGGTGCTAAGAATCTGGAAATACTCAACAGTAACCTGCCTTTTCTTGGTAAAATTCTCCTTTTGCTTTGCCTCAAATGTCTACTACAAGAAGGAACAGATCTACTCATTGCTTCCCAAATTCTTCTCAATCCTCATTCCCAAATATCTCCCCATGGCAAAATAAAGAATAACAGTGCCCCTGCCATTAAATTTGTTATTTCCCCAAGAGGCTTCTCCTTCATAAATAAAAAAGAATCTTGGAGGATAGTTTCTTTTAATTTTTTCCAATGATTGTTGGATTTGGATTAAACCTGCCCAAGAGGTAAAACGTCTGTACAGCTCTGTAGCCAACATTACTTGATTTTTAAATCACTTTTCCAAACTTTTGCTTAATGGTTAATAATGCAATAATGGACAGCATCCTTCAATTTAATGAGGGTTTTTTAAAAAGAGCCTTACCTGCTTGGTCTCTAGGCACCTGCACACACCTGTTTAGAAGAGTCTCTTGTAGTAAAAGTCTACTTTGTGGCAAGTTAAGATATCTTGCAAAAAGGGAAGGAGGACTGTCTCTTTGGGCTTTGAAGATTTAAGATCTACTAAGCCCCATTTAAGATCCACTAAGCCCCATTTGCTTATTACTCTTTTCTTAAAGGCATCTTATGCTCTAGTCTCTAGACTAGAAAATAAAAGAGCTGGAAGGGACTTTGGAGGTCTTCTAGTCCAACCTCCTACTCAAGCAGGAGACCCTATGCTATTCCAGACAAATGGCTGCCCAGTCTCTTCTTAAAAACCTCCCGTTATGGAGCAACCCAGAACTTCTGGAAGTAAGACGTTCCATTGGTTATTTGTTCTCAGACCAGACGGTGTTTTGCACTCTTTGAAATAAATCTAAGTCCTGTACTTGTGTGAATCCTGCAACTTGCATACCTATACTTTGCAAAATTCACTTTCTATGTATTATAGAAAGTAAGGTTGGCATATAGGCTTCATATTTTTTTTTCCAAGCCCCACCACACATGTATGAACCACTGTCTAACCCTAGTTTTTTAGTCAAGAAAGATCAATATTGTCCAAATCACAGCCCCCTGCCATACATTCTCCCTCTCATGAGTTCAGAAATGGATGTTAAAACTCTAGGCCAGATTTTTTCTCCTGCCTCTCGTGGTTTTTGGAGTTGGCTCTTTCAGACACTGGAACACTTCAAAAACAGAATTCCAGTCCTCCTTCTTCTCCATCACACTGATGAATTGAGAGGAGATTCCCTTGTTATCCACATTATTCTGAAGCTGAGATGTACAGCTTTTTTTTAGAAGCTCCAGGCATTGTGTGGCATGCTGAGAGCTATTTTCTAAAAGTGAGTGGGATTAGGAAACAAAAGGGGTCCAGGTTGGGAGGTTGGATCCATTTACTCTGATGGAGCTTAGAAGTCTCCCAAGCAAGTGATGGGTGGGATAGTCTGAAGCTTGCAGGATGCACTTTTTCATATTTATTTTAAAGAGGGTGGGTGTATATATTTACCCAGCAAATACTATAGCATAACCAGATCATTCTGGGTCATTCCAGTAGAGATAATGGATATTGGTCATGAGCATCCTAACCCACTTACCCTCCCAACCTATCTTGGCTGTTATGTAGTACAGCCTTGTTTGCCATCCACAAATTATTCCAGTTCAGCATTAATTAATGGCGCTGCAGAGGGAAAAACCAAGGTAAGAAATAATAGGCTGAGTATGCCAAAAGGGGAAACAACAAATCCCAGAACAATGAGGATTAATGAGTCTTTTGCATTCCTCAGAGTATCAGAGAAGCCTAAGCTATACATGCCCGGTAATAAATATCTTCTTGATTTGAATATAATACAAACTGATTGTAAAGGTGTGTTAATTGGCATGTTTAGAACATGCCCATTATTTCAAGGCAGAAATAGCCACTGGAAATCTTTAACAAACAAAGTTGCAACTGCTCTGTCTTCAGTTTTATCAGGTTTTGTGGAAGTATAGTATATTTAGGCTTATCCTTGCACCTACAAGATAGCTTTTGATGTCCAAATGCAAAGGTAAGTTGGAATGACAGTATCTGTAAAGCCCCTGGGGGCAGAGGCATTTTCACCAGCTACATCAGCCCAGACGGTATCAGTTACATTCCCCAAACACAGAATAGAATTCTGCATTTGGCAATAACATTCTACTGATTCGCCAGGTGTGTAAGATGAACTGGTGGGAAGTATGCAGAACTTAAGAGAACGGTGTTCCCAAATGCACAGAAAACCCTCAGACTGGAGGCTTTTGGTACTAATCAATTGTTGCTACACACAAAAATAACTCAGGTAAGACCTTTTTTTAGATGCTCAGCTCAATGGATGAAAAGCTGCACATTGTAGCCCAGTGGACTTCAACTCCCCAAAATCCCCAACCAGCAATACTAGCTGGGGATTTCTGGGAGTTGAAGTTCACACATTTTACAGTTGCTAAGGTTGGGAAACACTACTGTGTAAATAAAGGGCTAGGCCTACATCACTCGCTTTTCTCTGACCACAGACTCAATCTGAAGGAGAGTTTTAGCTGGGTTTGAATTCAGGTAGAGCTCTCAACTTGATCCATTTCAAACAGAAAATCAGCTTTTTTTAAAAAAAAAAATAGTTTGCAATTTCTGATGCATTCAGTAAAATGCCTGAAGGGAGAAAAAGTAAACCACCCTTTGACTGGTATCCTACTTGATCAGCCAGTGCGCATTCTGCAATATTTCACATACACAAGGAAGGACATAGACATAAAGCTATATGGATAGGAGAACAATAATGCAGCCTCCCCCTTTAGTCTTTTTAAAAGTCGGGGGTAAAGTGCTTTTTATTTCAAGTTATTGCTAAAATGTTTATTCGTTTTCAGGGAAAGTGCATTTTAGTGCAATTTTTCATCTATCCATCTATGGGAGTGAATAGCATGGTGCCCAACAGATTAGTGCAGCAGACAGCACATGTCAAAGCCATTAAAAAGTTGACGTTCACTTACACTTGTGATGTTTATAAAATTCAAATAGCAATGGAAGAAACAGGAAGAGAGAGCCAAGGGGAGTTGTGAGTTGTGACAGCATCATAGAGATGCTCCGTATAAAATGAGCAAGCAAAGATTCTTCCTATGGGTGGGTCCAGCCTTTATTCCCCCTGCCTATTAAGTCCCCAACTCTTCTTATTCCAGGTTCCAAAAACAGATCTGAGAATGCAAAGAAAGGAAGAAATCAATTATAATAATCTCTCCTTTTTTTATTTGTGGGAGCTTGGGAAAGGGACTTCCAATGGGGCGAATCCCATTGGAAAACGTAGCTGGCTGCGTTTTTTAACAAGATGCAGTTCTATAGAGGGCGATATAAAAGCTCCTCAGGTAAGGATGGGTAATCTGCAGTCTTTTAGGTGCCGTTTGGGATTTATTACAAATCCACTGGTATTCCAAAACACCTGTGGATTTTTCTAAACTTAATCGGGGAGGAAAATGGAACTCTGGTTATATTGCAGAAAATCAAGAATTTCATTCATTGGTTAATCTTTGTCTAGTTAAAAATTTCAGTGGCTACATTATTTCTGACCAAGATATTTACCTCCACCACCACCCCATAAAAGTGGTTGGTAGTGAGCTGTATGTTTGGAGAATTACATTGGGCTCCAATACATTCTTATTCATTAGTCAATTTCATTACCAAGAGGCCAAGACCCTGTCTGTTCCTCATTCAACCTGCCCTAAATAATCCAGGCTCCAGTCTTTGAATGCTTAAGAGAATTATATACCACCATTTTGGTTTGCAGAAGGATGGAGAGTGGATGGGAAATGTAGACCACCAGATTCCATTTCCAGACGATGTCAATGTGCTTGGCACCCAATGGGGAGGGGGAGGAGAGTTCCACTAAACGTGTGTCATGGCATACATCCCAGCTGTTCCCAAACTGATTTGTGACAGTGAAGTATTTTGAAAGTGCATTCAGCCAAAGAGGCCAATAAATGACACCTTCTCTAGAAAACATCTATAGTTCGCACACATTTCTTTCCAAAGCCATTGGAGAGAAGGACTTGCTTGGATTGAAATTTTGGAATGTGCAAAGTTCATCGTATCTCTCCTTTGATGTTAGTGGGCAAAATGCAGACAGCAAAGTATACAAAGGTTCCCTTCAGCTGTCCCTGGTTTCTAGGTTCAGTAGCTGCTGGTGTAGGTTATCATGGCTCCGGTGTTGCCTCCTTCTCAAGTTGGCATCAAAATTAAACCAGCCCTTCACCAAAGAAGGGGGAGGGGGAAACCAAGAAGAAACAGGAATGCTGTCTCTAAATCCAGCTCCATACTGGAGCCTGGCACTCATTTTCTCAGGGATTCCCCTGGTTTAGGAGCTCTCTCTCTCAAAAAAAAAAAGCAAATAAGAGTGCCCTAAACCAACAAGCAGGCTGTTGTGTTCTGATCATGCTAAGGAAGTATATGGTAGTCCAAGGAAGGACAAGTATTATTCATTTGGGTTCACCAACCAGCAGCAGGAGAAATGAGACATGGGCATCTGTGTTGCCCATGCTGGGCTTCAGAAGGAGTGGAGCAAAAGGCATATAAGTCTCCACCACCCAAGGAGGCTGTGAACAGATCCTGGTAACCTTTCACACCCAATACCTCTTTGAACAAAGAAAGCAGAACTCACAGAAGGGTCTTAGCAAGAAATGTCAGACATAGAAAGTATTCCGACTCTGGGGGAAGAACACATAACTGGCTGAAAGCATGAAGCATTTTAAAGATGTCTTGCTCCACTAAGTTTATACTTAGAACTGCACCTTATGAAACACTTCTCCAGCTGGCTGGAACTGATGAGGAGAGCAGGAGAAAGTAAGCCAAAAAAAAAAATCTGGCTGTCACTATCACCTAAACGCTGCCTAATGGAGGGATGATGAATCATTGCCTCACGCATGGCTATGGCTTGTGTATACTATGAAAATGAAAGCTGTGCTCATGAACCAGAATCGGGCATCAGTACCAGTGCCAAGCTTGCCACCTGCAGTCACAACATACTCCAAACTGGAAGCACAATGAAGCACAATACACAGACATTCTGCAGCCCTGTAGGGTCTCTTCCTAGGTGTTTCCTCTGACTCTATGAGGAAATGGCCCAGTAGCTACCAGCTGCCTTTTGCTCTTGTCTGTTTACCACCCAATTTCCAAAGCCAGTGACTGGTCTATAGTCCCCATAAGCCACAACTCCTAAGTGCAACATGCCTCTGA
>JANHJO010002487.1:1037310-1048745 GCA_032468235.1 Pseudoxyrhopus heterurus | reverse complement strand
CCTTCCTTCTCATGAGGTGGCCAAAGTATTTCAGTTTCATCTTCAGGATCTGGCCTTCTAAAGAGCAGTCAGGATACATCCATACATCCACATTATTAACTGGTAATTGAAAGTCTCTTTCCAAAATACATCAAATTACATGAAGAGTATGCTTAGAGTGGAAAAAAAGTCATATTTTAGGAAACAATAGTGAAGTTTCAACAAATTGAAATACGTGTCTGATGTTAACACCATCCAGAAAAGTATGAGGGGCAAATTTTATTATTTCAATTTGCATGGTCATCATATAGCTCTGAGAGAGTAATAGGATTTTGTACTCATAGTTTTTCATCCTGGACCATATGCTATATATATATGAGTGATGAGTAATGTACATGTACGCTCAGAGCCTTGTTTGGGAAAGTTCCAATCCATTCACTACATGATCTGTCAGCTAAGAGTATTGGTAATTACTATGTCAAAATTTGCATGTACTTCTTTATAGTTAATTATTTATTTATTGAATCCTAAATAAAAAGAAAAGATTAAGGAGAAAAAGAAGACTAACAATCAGAGTGTTTCCACTCACAATGGATTTATGGCCGGTATCATTTTGGGAGTATACTAAATCCCATGGCAACTTCCCCTTATTGTTGCTATTTTCAATACATGGCTTGATCAAGGGAAGAACACATTATTGATTCATCTAATTATTTACCGTGACTCAGGGTATTAATTTTGGAAATATTCCCTCTGGCAATAATTGCTCTAACTCCATCCATGGCATTACTTACAACAACTGGCAACAAGTGCTTCTCTGATTGTGTCTTAGTACCAAAGTCAGTGTCAGTTGTCCTATAAACCACTATTTCTTGCTGCATGTGTTTCTCTTCCAATTCTGATTGAATAAGCATCAGGACACTTGTTCAATATTTGCCAGAGAAGAGATTTGACCCAAAAATAAAGATAAGAAAACCATCTGTAAACTTCTTCTTCTCAGAAGTTCACTAGACCCATGACTGAACCTATTTTTTTGCATCGCATCTACCAGTCGCTGCTGCTCTTAGCCATTAGAGCAAACTCTTTTTCTCAAGAAGGCTTGGGTTATCTGGCCTTGGAACACGATACCCAAGATGCTTTACCACTCATTAAGGAGTCATTTTTAATGCTTTACCACTCATTAAGGCATTATTTCTATACAGTTAGGTCCATAAATATTTGGACAGAGATAACTTTTTTCTAATTTTGGTTCTGTACATTACCACAATGAATTGTAAATGAAACAACTCAGATGCAGTTGAACTGCAGACTCAGCTTTAATTCAGTGGGTTGAACAAAAAGCTTGCATAGAAATGTGCAGCTTCCTTACAGCTTCTTATTGATTGATTGATTGATTGGTTGATTGAATTTCTAGGCCGCCCAACTTCCATAGGACTCTGGGCGGCTTACAACATCCAAATTAACAATAAAAGAACAACATTCAAAATGATACAATAACACCATTTAAAAATTAAAAATAATACAATCAATAAATATTAAAACCCTCCCCTTGGGTGGAATCATTGGCCCTAAGCCTGTTGACATAGCCAGGTCTTAAACAGCTCGGCGGAAGTTCAACAGATGTGGAATGATCCGAATCCCCAGGGGCAGCTGGTCCCAGAGGGTCAGCGCAGCCACAGAGAAGGCCTTCCTCCGTGGACCCACCAGCCGACATAGTTTAGCTAAGGGGACCTGTAAGAGGCCAGCTCTGCGGGATCTAACGGGCCGCTGGGAGGCATGTGTCTCAGAAGTAACCCAGTCCTAAGCCATGTAGGGCTTTAAAGGTCATACCAGCACCTTGAATTGCACCCGGAAGCCCACTGGAAGCCAGTGCAGCTCGCGCAAGAGTGATGTTATGTAGGTGTACCAAGGTACACCCAAGATCGCTCGCGCGGCTGCATTCTGGACCAGTTGAAGTTTCCGAATGTTTTTCAAGGGCAGCCCCATGTAGAGCATGTTACAGTAGTCTAACCTCGAGGTGATGAGGGCATGAGTGACTATAAGAAGAGCCTCCCAGTCCAGGAAGGGGCGCAACTGGTGCACTAGGCGAACCTGTGCAAAGGTCCCCCTGGCCACAGCCACCAAATGATGTTCCAATTGCAGTTGCGGGTCCAGGAGGACATCCAAGTTGTGCACCCACTCCGAGGGGATCAATATCTCCCCACTCAGAATCAACGGTGGACACTCAACTGGACCTCGATATGTACCATTACTGAAGGAACATATTAAGAATGTGCAGTGGGATAACTATGCGGATCTTTGGTAGAAGAAAAAAAGATTTTTTAAAGTCTAAGATTTTTATTGTGATAGAAATACTTGGTGTGGTGGATTCTATGTTACAAAAGCTTGTATCTTTAAAACGGTGTTAGTACTCCAAGTCCTAAAGAGCACTTAGCTGATTGAGTACAAAAATGCTGCCCTCACACTTTTTTTTTAATCAACTTGAATCTGCACGTGTAATGTGCTGTGAGAATAACTTTGATGAAGAGGAGTAAGACAAGAGAACAGCCAAGACAACGATGAGATAAGAGAAATCTGAACCCACAGCAGGAATGGAATTAGAGAAAACATGTCAGACTGGGCCTTCCCTTGTTCTCTTTGGGAGAAAGGCAGGGAAGGGGAGGCACATTCAGAGCTGCAAGATTCTGTTACTGTCACCCTATAATAAAAATAGTTTTAATATTCATGACTTTGCCGTTCACGTTTGGCCTATCTCAAAGGGATGACCGCATTACATTTTGTTAGAGCGGCTATTTGTACATGCACTTCCTCTTCTTCAAGGTTACTCACAGTTCGTTACAGCATAATAACAATAATTAAAGGGAGGATTTCTTCCGATAGTTGTGGGAAATTGGGTTCCTTGTTTCTTTTCGGAAGCACAGAATCTTAGCTGATAATTCCAAGACTGTCAGCAACAGAAGAATTCAAAGTTTTACTGTCTCTCTTTCCCAAACAGACGCCCTCCAGGTGTTACTTCTCTCTAAAATGGGAATCTCCGGATTTATGGGACTTGCTGAGCATGAATTCTGGAACCTAGGGAATTGTAGCCCTACACATCCGGACAGCATAAATTTGTCAATGTACACACAAAGCATGCAAATCACTGCTGCAACTATCCACAGGGGAAAAAAAAAAGTTTAATGAAGTAAGCTTAATGCTTCGCTAGATTACCTGAGCGCCCAGGTTGCCTAGACATCGGCAAAGATACTTCGGTGAGAGGCAGAATATAAACTTCAGGGCCATTCTGGGTGGCTGGTGAGCCTTGAGCTGAGAATTCACTAGGATATTCCTCCCCGTCGGCATTACTGAATTCCTGGGGCAAAAAAGATAAGGAGAATAAAAGTGTAGAAGGGGGCAATAGAGTAATGTTAAGAATGTGGGGAGGAGAAGGTTTGAGACATGCATTTGGTCATCTCTAGACACATAATCCTCCTCTCGATGGAAGGATTATGGCAATAAAGCATGCAAAGCAACTTTGACTCATTCAAGCAGCCTTCCCCAACCTGCTGCATTCCAGCTGTTGGATTGCAATCCCTAAAAATCCCAGTAACTGGGAACTGGGGAAGTTGTGTAACAAACATCAGGAAGGATTGGACTGATATTGGACTAAAGGCTGCTTTGAAATATCATCCTCACTACCACCAGCAGTTATGTTTTCACACACGGATGACCTTTTATCGATATTCCACAGCAATACACAAATAAGAAAAGGACTGTAGCTCAGCGACAGAGCACAAATTCTGCATGCAAAGAACCCCTGACTCAGTGCTTGCTATCTGCAGAGAAATCTGGGGATGACCCTTTGCCTGAAATATTGATTAAATCCCAAACCACATGGACCAATGGGCTAATCCAATACATGGCAATTTACTCTGTTCTTAAATACACATGAAAAGGTGCACAGAACTCATCTCCATTCCTTCGCACGGGTAACCAATGTGTGAATAATCACATTGAAGGGAAAGAAAAACAATGTTACTTCACTGCCACACAGCACTAGCAGAGGAATCTGTGCACACACCGTTGTGTTAACACACTTGTGAGAAGAACTGAATCTACAGTCCTCACATGTGGACTAGTGTAACAACATTGTAACTGTCCTATTTTCCCCCATAATATGGTTTAACGAATACCCATGACAGACTGGGAAAAGAGCAGACAGAGCCCAGTGGACAGATACACCTCACTCAGTCCTACTACAGGGATCGAGCTGCTTGAAACGGAATTGCAGAACATACACTTTTCAGTAGTAGCAAACCATTTGTGTGAAGTGAAGCCGACCCCACGCACACGTTGGGCAGGCTAAGGATCACCACTGCAACCTAAAGGCTCAGTGCCCTACTTCATTGCGCCTGGGGGAAAGAAGGGAACCGTGTGGAGAGCTGATTCACACAAAGCGTTTCCCACCTGTGCAATTCCATTTCAGATAACCACCTCCGAAGCAGGAGGAGATACGCAAACCATGACAGAGGCACATAAAGTATACAATCACTCTTTCCCATCCAGCTACAAACATGCCCCGTTACAACTGGGGGGTAACAGAGACAGCCGTGCACTCAGTCACTCTTTTTTCTTCTTCTTCTTTTTTTTTTTTTTAAGAAAAAAAAATCTTTCCACCCACAGATCTATGCATGTGGGGGAATGCAGTGCAGGGTTCAGGATGAAGCCCACGGTGATAGGATTCAGAAGTATTTCATGACAGCCAATTTCAAATTTGCTCCAAAAGAAAAAAGATGCTCCATGGAGACAAAGGTTTGAAAGAGAGGACAAAAGCAAAATAAAGACAGTATCCCCTGCCCAGACTCTCTGCAGGTCCACAGGGCAAGGTCATGGCCAGGGCTACTGCTTCCAGCCCCTGCCCCAGCCTCACCTTTGCATGGGGAAGTAGGCAGACTTCAAGGGACCCAAATGCAGAGCAACAACCCATCTAGGAGCCTTCTCCTGCCATCCCATGTCGATCCCCCCCCCCCCCAGTGAAAGACAGAGTCATAAGCACAGTTGTGGGAGAAGCAGCCTCACCTTGGTCAGGGGGCAGGGGGAGGGCTGCCCAGGGTTCCCCGGTTCTACATTACAGGCTGTTTGGGGCACTGTGCTGGCCCCCGTGCAGGGCAGACACCTCAAAACCATCCTCAGCCTCTTCTCCCGGGATTCGCTTCTCCAGCTCTAGGCAAGAGTGCCCAGAGAAAGAGTGTTAATAGGTGCACCAGCCCTTGGTGCTCTGCTCCACCTCACTACTGCACGCAGAGTTCCAGGCACCCCCCATCGACCCTGCCCCCATCCCTCATCCATCCGCCCACCTGCCCATCCCTGCCTAAGACTTCGCCTTCTTTGCTCTCATTCAGTCCTCCTGCAGAGCGAGACCAGTGGCTTCTTCTAATTACCTGGGTGAACTTTTTCCTACTGAAGGTTGCCCCAGCAATCAGGTAGGAAAGGGTGAGCATTCCCAGGGAGCATCTTAAGCCTGGATACCCTTGAGCTGCTGTCTTTCTGTGGCTGTTCCAAGAGGAAAGCACAGAGGCTACTCACAAACTTGTTTCGTGCCCCTATATAGGCAGTGTGGGAGGATTCTGAAGTGGTTCATTGTTCCCACTGTGGAACCTGACTACCTCTATAAACTGTGACCGCACAGAGCTGTCTATCACTCCATGCTGAACACTCCTCCTCCATGGCTGGCCAAGAGCCTCCACAAGAATGCCAGCAATGGGGGCAGCATCTTCCAGCACATTCTGTGCCTCTGAAATCACATTGCTGCCCACCTCCTTTGGGTCTTTCTAGAGCACATGGCAGCCTATTACACTTGGGAGATGCTTGCCAAATTGGGAAGTACTTAAGCAACAAGTACTTGTATCTTTAAACTTAAAATAAGAACTGTTTAACTTAAAAGACTTTTCTAAGGACTAAAAGGCAAGTACTCAGATAAGAAGGGACAGAGAATTACTTCTTCTAGCTCCAGATGAAGCCAACAGAACATATAAACTCATTCTGTGAAGGGGTAGAGGACTGACAGAAGGAGGGGGGCTTCCTTTTAAGAGCTCTTTGCCTGCAAGAAAAGCAATTGAAATAGATCACAGGCAGGACATCCCAAAGGTGCTTTTCCCAACAGGTAACTGGACTTTTTCTTTTCCTTTGAAAATGTTGAGAAGCTAAATGTTTTCAAAGAAAAAAACCCCAAGAAAGTCCAATTGCCTTTTGGAAAATGCACCTTTGGGACAACCACAACCTGGATGATTGAGAATCTCCATAGACATCGCAGGCAGGAAACTTTGAGCATCATCTTTTGATGGAACTGCATCCAGTTATCGCACTCAAGAATTCCCCTTTGCTATGACAAGTCTATCTATTAACTCTTTCCTCCTCTCTACATTTCTCTACTGATGCCTCTTCACTTTATTTTTTCCAGGACTCCCATCTGCACCTCACGATATACTGCAGCCCCAGGAAGTTGCTTTCCCTAAAAGTTTTCCTGAACAAGGACCCCCCCCCCCCACTCACTCCATAGTGGAAGAGACCTTTAAACCCACACAAGACCAGGACTAGAAACTGACCCAAACTGTTCAATGTATAATAAATAAAGTTTCTCTATAATAACCATGTTCCTGGAAGCCAAAGCCAGGCCTAAGCCTCTATACAACATTTCAGAAAGAGTGAAAATGCATCTTGCATTCACACAATGTTTTGTCTCACGATGCTTCTGCAGGGAGAGACTGGGAACTCATGTACACTTTGGTATCTTCTACTAAGCAAGATGAAGTAGCAGATCAGGGGAAGGATTTTGCTCTGCCTGAAATCCATGAGGAATGCTGTTGATCACACCTAGATGTGCAAGAATCTGACCTGGATAAGATGGTTTCTTATGCTCCCATTCATCTGCTTCAGCCTCTGGCTTGCAAAAGCTCATTAGGCCCTTTTTTATTTCTATCCCACTGCCAGACAGCCACCCCCTGTTGCGCTCAGAGACCTGCTTCTCAGCAAGCCCCTGCCACAAGGCTTTAGTCTGATGTCCCAGCCCACATCTCCTCCTTACCCCACTGAATGCCCTCCTGCTGCAACCCCTGCTGCTGAGATTGCTTGACTCATGCTTCTCGTGTCTGACACATGAATGCACCACGTCGTTCCTCTGACTCTTAATTTCTGTCTGTACTTTATATTCCAGGCTGGGCCACGCTGTTTCTTCAGGACTATTCTGATAGGAACTTAATGGTAAAAGCAGGTTCCAGCTTTGTCTTCACATTGAGCATTATTTCATTCTCCTTGCAAACAACAGGACGTGTTATTGTAACCTTCCCCAGACTGGTGGCCTTTAGATTAACTAGATGACAAACTCCAGAAATCCCAGCTACGTATCCAGAAGCCACCAGGATGGCAAAAGCTGTGTTAATGCCATGAACTCGACAGAAGACTCGGTCTTATGCGCTGCTATGCCATAGGCAGCCAGAGAGATTTAGACCTCCCACTGAACTTACCTTGAAGCCAATGCCCCCTTTCTTGCAGCACAGACAGGCCAACATGAGGAAGATGAAGGTGAAGAGCCCTGAGAAGGAAACGGCCACCACCACCAGAGAGGAAGACCAGGAGAGCTCACTCAAGGGAGTGCCATCTGTAGGGAGATAAGTAAGTGGGAGAAGATGAGGAAGGGAGGTTCAGGAAAGCTTGATGGGAGGAGGACCAAATATTTGCAAATCAAAGCCAGAGAGAATGCAGCTGGGACAGAGCCCAGCAGGAGGCCTCTAGTATACATCTTGCACGCCTTTAGTTCTCTTTTCTTGCAGACTCAATTTTGGAAATCAAATTCCCTCTTGCTGTATCCCTGCTCTCTTACACCCACTTGTCTCTGACGAATCCACTATCCTTCGAATCTTACTAGCAAGAAAAGGAAAGATGCCGTTCTGTTCTCTCAACTGTTCTCCTACCAGCTCCAAGAAATGGGCTAGTTTAAATCCAGAGATCCAGAAGAAGCAAAGAGCCAACCCGGCTTTCTCATCTAGGAAGAGAACAACGATCTCATGGTCTCCCAGCTTGGATAGGCATGGAATCTCTGCAAGACAGAAATCCTGCCATATCATGTGATTTTTATCCATGCAGCAGTAATCATGGATACTGATGACTTAACGCTATCAGGTCACTGAGTAACCTTATCTCCCACTTCCCACGGCTCTGATGACTCCCGTCTGCACTTCCCTGATTTGTAATTGTTATGTGTATAGATACAGCCTAGGTATACTTCACAGCCTGAATACATAGTGAGTCCAATGCCCATCATTTTGTCAATAAGCACATTGCTAAAAAGCAACACATTCAGAAAACACAGAGGGCAAATTTCAATTTTTTTTGCCAGCCAACTGGCTGACTAACTGAGCGATGGCTTTGAACAAAGGCCCCATTTCGGGAGAAAAAAACGTGGTTCCAGTTAAACGTAGGAGTGGTTTTTCTCCTGAAAGATGATTTTTTGAGAAAATTGCACAGGTTTCCAAAGGAGGAAAAAATGGATGCACATGCTTTGTCACTATGTCCATTTTTTTTAAAGAAGGACGTGCATCCTGGCTTTCAAAAGACCAAAGAGGAGATGAGAAAACAGAGGAGATAAAAATTAACCTCACAGCATGGGAGAAAGGGAAGGTCAGTAAGCAGCAGAAAGATTAAAGGCAGCCCAATCACAGTGTCCAGAAAGCTTTGTAATGCAAAATAATTAATCTGGCATTTAAAGTAATTGATATAGTGCCAAAAAAATGATTGAACTGGTTGCCCCATGAGTTGATAAATAAGTCCACTGGATGTAAGGAAAATATGGGTGGGGTGTCATTATAGCATGCTTAAATGGGAGGATGAAGGATATAGTGTAAGTGGAAACTCTTCATAGGCTTTAGGAATAATTAGACAATATGGTAGGTGCTACAACACATGCGCAATCATAAATGTTTGCGCTCTAACTTGATTCCACATATATGGAAAAAATGAACCCTTCTTGTGACAGCATTACCATAGTAATGAACATCTCTTGCCGCCTTGCTTATCCTCAGTGGTGGAATTTTAACTTTTCTGCAAGAAAGCATCCTTGCTTCTGTCAGCCAAGGGAGAAGCCCAGGGGCATAAGAACTACATGCCATGGCTGGCACTCTTCCTTCTGAGGCCTGAAACTGGCAACTCATTTCCATATAGCTATTTGTAATACAGCAGATGCATTAGGAATCTGCTGCTATGGTCTCCGATAATTCTTTGCCATAGACAGGAAAAATATGAAATTCTTCCGCAAAGTCAACACAAAGTTATGTTTAAGGCGCCAATCTTGCAAAATATTTACTTTGTACACAGAGAGAGAAAGGAGGGCACATGCATTTTGAACTAGAAAATATTCAGATGCCCAGGCCACAAGGAAACTGAGATTCTTCTGGCCCATTGTCTAGGTGGGGTCTCCCAGTTAGGAACTGAAAATGCCCCTGTGTGATTAGACGAAGGTCTTAAAAGGGAACAATTGCAGCAGGGTGGTTTTACTCCCTTATCCCTCATTTGTGGCCCACTGGGATAATTTAATTTTAATAGATGGCTCTAATTTAGCTCTAGCAAATATCAAGCCCCTCTGAAGCCTTGCAGCTGCTCTTTCAAGGGAGGTCATCTCAGGGGTAAATTAATGACACAAAAGACATGCATGCTGAGTGGGAAGTGACAGCACAGCTGGAAATGTCTGAAACAGCAGGCAGTTTTTGAAGGGGACATCCCAGAAACTAGGTTCATGATCCAGAGAAGAAAGGAATACCACACTGACTAACCTAATGCAAAACTGATTGTTCTAATAGGCAGGAACAAAGAGTACAAAGTCATTAGTTGAATGGAATAGAGAGAAAGAGAGCCACTTATCTCTACCTGACCTCACAGCTGATCTCTATAGTTTTACAGGCCCTGCCATAAGAGGTGGTAGCCCTTTAAAATGGAAGAGTTAGGATTAAGGTTCAGGGTTAGGATTCAGTTATACCCCATGTTCTTCTGAATATGTAGGGCAGCAGCTTAGAACAAAAGAACATAGATACCTTTCTGGTGTCTGAAGAGGTAGCCCTTGGGACTCATTTTGCAATTATAACTCCAATGGAAAAAAAATAACTTTACAATCAATCCTCATATTTACGACCTTCAGAGGTTTGTAAAGCATAATAACAATCACTTAATGATTGCTTCACTTAATAACTGAGTTGCCAGTCCCCACTGTGGTCATTAAATGAGCAATACCTGTAGTGGAAAAAAATAAAATAAAATGGAGACTGCATCCCTCTCCCACCCCATCTTTTAAATATGACAGGGCAAAGTGATTTATTTTCTTTGCCCGATCTCATCAGACCCAAATCAATCCTTCCTGCTCCAGAGAAAGCCCCCCTCAAATCCCATCTAAACAAAACAGCCCAATCCTTACAAGGGACTTGCAACCTAGAGTAATCCCAAACCCCATCCCATCCTCAGTCAGTTGAAGACCTCAACATCCCATCTCCTTCACAATGAATTGCCTCAGCTCTGCTCCCTCTTGAAATGCCCGTTTTGCCTAACAACGGAATTCACCCCAGCCACTCCCTATCAACAAAGGACCTGCCTACCTTTCCCAAACAAACCAGTCAATCAGATCCCTAAGATTTCCTACCTTAGAGCCCTAAACTACTACCGTATAAAAATATTTGATCCTCCAATGTTCTGTTTGTTAAGTGTCCATTTCTTAATAAAGCCATCACCCAATGATGGTTGCAAAAAAAAAATCTTTTTTTCTCTCCTCAGTGATGTCTTCCTTAAGTCCACAAATTCCGCAAGAATTTCTACCAGTACTTTCCACCTTGCAGCTTTATTCATTACATCTCCCACTTGAGCTGTCCTGTAGCATCTGCATTAGGACCACCTTTTGCTGCCCTCCATTTCCAAATTTCTTTCCTCCCTGCTCTTTCTACCTGTCTCAGTTCTTTCTGCTGAATTTGCTTAGATTAAAGCAGGGTCTTGAGCAATGTTCCTATCTTGTATTTTTAAAAAAATAGATTCTTGCTTTCAGCACTTACATCTTATGCAAGAGGCTCTTCTGCTTTGCTTTTCTTCTTTTTAAAAATAAAATGCAATTGGGAGAAGAAGGCAATTTGTTCAGTGGGAAAGGGGAATGAATTGTTTTTCTGCATATTGTTTTCTTGATTAATATTGGCCTCTCCCAGATGCAATATTTTTTTCAGAAATTCAGAGTTTCAGAAATCAATATCAGCAATATCAGCAACATTTATTCAGCACAAAGGATTCAGCTATTTCAATGAGGTGAGTAAAAAGGTCCCAGTAGATTCTGCCAAGTGTAAAGAAGAATTTCTTCACTTCTTTTCTAATTTAAAACAAACTACCGTATATACTCGAGTATAAGCCGACCCGAGTATAAGCCGAGGTCCTAATTTTACCCAGGAAACCTGGGT
>JANHJO010002487.1:884282-905862 GCA_032468235.1 Pseudoxyrhopus heterurus | reverse complement strand
AATATCTTTGGACATGAGTGACAATCAAATGTCAAGAGCTTAAATTAGATGTATCATTTGTTAGTACAATCCTTGGGATTGTTAAGGACACCTCGAACAAATCAATTGTGTTCAAACGTCAAAGCTTGCCAACTCTAAGACAGGAGTAACAGATTTCAGAGAGTCTCCTGAAAAAAATGGAAGGGATATAGGGGGACAAGCTTTAAGTTACCCTATATGCACTCATGAAATGGAGGAAAGAGGTAGATGGCCTACTCTGATAGTGCCCCCTTAAAATAATTTCATTTAACAAGCATCTTGCAAGGCTTTTATGCACAGTTTGGTTCCATAATGCACTTAAGACAGGTATGTTTTTTTAAAACAGACCTACAGTTTGATAACCAAAAATGAAAAAAAATGTTACTTTTATTATTGCTAATACTGGACCTGGTTGAAGAAGATCAGAGCAGTTCATAAGTCACTGTAAAAATGCACTTGTTAGCAATCAAGTCTATATTCCTAAGGATTTATCTTTGAGGAGATGCTCCCCTTTCAGATGTTTACAGAACTTCTTTCATCTTCTTGCAACCATTTCCAAAAGCCAACTCAACCCATTTAGCAAATGGCAGAACACAAAAATCCAAACATTAATTTAAGGGAGGGTAACATCCACATACCCCATAAAGGGATTTTCCAACGAGATAAAATAATAGATAAGTCAACAGACTAATCCTAGACACAGAAATTAAATGATTAAAAGTATCTGAGCAGGAATAAAAACATACGTGCTTCTTTGGAAAGATGGCGAGCGTAAAGCATTTTCAGAACCCAGAAAATAGATAAACTTGGGTTTTGCACACAAGTTACCAGCAGAGTGAGGAGAGACCATTTTGAAGAATGAAATTGGCTGGCAGCATGGAAATTCCTCTCTTCTCCGGAGCGAACAATGCTCAGTTACCAGGGCTCAGTTCAGATCGAGCCAGTTGACCTGGGCTGCCAATGGTTATATAGCAACGGCATTGGCCACGTAACAAACACCTTTAAGCAGCTGGTGGGTTCCTACATTTCCTCAGAGTGCAGAGACTTTCATGCCTCTTCTTCTCCCGCTGGTATCTGTTTAATCTGTCGGCTGTGAAGGGCTTGCTGGGCACCTTCTGCTGCCTGATTGAACCTAGTGTCTAACGCGCTACGGAGGTCATTGACTTTCACATCTGGGACGGGGTTAAGTCCAAATATTACACCTCCCACCTCTTCTTCCAGATCTCGCCTTTTGCGGCGCAGGTCCAGGTCCGCTTGAAGCTTGAGGTCTCTGTTGGGTTTGGCCTTTTCATAATCCCTGGACTCAGGCCTAACTAGGTCTGCCTGTAAGTTATGGTCACCGTCAGCTTCATGCAAGCTCTCTGGGATCCTTGGCTCTCTCCTTGAATCATGCCCTTGATTGTTGTCATTACTCAGCTGTGGATGATGGGCTCCAGTAGCTGTCCTCTCTTTACTCTTGGCCCCCTGGCCCTGTAATCTGTCAACCTGGTCCAAAGGTAAGCTCTGTCTTTCCCCACCTTTCACAGTTTCCTGGACCTCCAATTTCCCTGGTATGTTATCAGCAATCTTTGGTTTAAGTGGAATGTCTGGATCATGGAAGTCTTTTTTGACTGGCTTGGCAAGGGACTCGCTGTCAGAAGCTCTTTGAGGAATCTTTCCCTCAGCACCATGGACATTGGCTACCTCTGGTATGTCTTTTTGGCTTTCAGCTCTTTTCACAGCCTCCTTTCTTTTCTCAACATTGTCTGCCACGTGAATCTCCTGCCCTTTCAAATCTTCAGCCTTGGCTTGTTTTTCCTGGTGGGGTCCATCAGGCCTAGCTATCTGTGAATCACTCCTGACTGGCTCTAACTCCTCTTTGTGGTTTGCATTAGCTTGGTTTTGTACAATTTTCTCATCATTGTTTATTTGAGCCAGACGATTTTTAGCAGGAATTTCAGTTAATTTGTTTTGTATAGGCTTTAAGTCTCCTGGTCCAGTGTCCTGCTGTCTTTTAATTTCATCAGGATCTTGGGGCTGGTTCTCAGGCAGATGCAAAGGATGACCCAGGTTATCGTTTGGTATATTCTTTGGAGCATTTTCAATTTTGTTGTCAAGGTGATCACTCTCTTTACTCTTGGTCAAAGATAGGCCATGTTCCACCTGGATTTCTATTGCAAAGAGAAGTGGAGAGCTCTCAGTTACTGCATATGCAATTTAGCAAACTAGAAAACTCTTATCACCAACTAAACAGTTTACCCAAAGACCCTTGAAGAGTCACTCAGTCCCTCCCCACTACATCTGACTACCAAAGTTACTGCATTAATTGTGAAATTATAAATAAGATGTAAGCATGTGTCTTAAGCGGTACCTTCTGTTTTATAGTTTATAGTCTTCCTATAGTTTTGAAACAAGTGCTGAGATGCTGGAGATTTCTTCGAACTCCAATACCATTTTCCTTCTACACTAACTCCCCAACTCCTAGCAAGTATATATTTGCTAACATTTTCAGATCATGAAGCAGGCTGCTTTCCTAAGCTTCCAGAATTAAGATACCTATTGCTTAGAGAGGGCACTGGAGAAGGGACATTTCTCTGAGCAGATTTTATAACAGCTCCACAAGCAACTTTCTACAATGCTTATGTATGGGGAGGTTACCTTGCTTTGGTTTTTCCTCGCCTCCGTCATCTTGCCTTTGCTGGTGGATCTCTTTGTGTTGTTCCTCAATCACTGCTAACAATTTTGCCTGCTGATCTAAGAGTTGCTTTTGCTGAACCTGCTGTTCCTTTATCACTTGCAACAGGACGGCATGGTCTAGCTGCTTCTCCTCATCTCCTGGAGGGGAGGAAGAAACTGAGGCTAGAAGGAATCTATCCATGTGGTCTACTGTACATCTCCAGGGAAAAGATCAGGAAGGCCCCCGTGCCTATTATGGTCTCTGCCATATTTGCACATATACTCTGTGCTTCTTTAATCTAGAGGTAACGCGCTCATTCTTAAGCTTGGGCCTCAAGAAGTCTGATTTCCCAATCACTTTCTAGAAAGGCTTTGCCAGAACAGGATAATTATTATGGCATTCCTGAATCATCTTGCAAACCTTGATCTACGCCATGAAGATCAACAACATACTGTGCAAATAAGCAGAAAAGGAACACTTGTCCCAAGGGAAATCAAGTAATAATCCCAGCAAACTGCACCTCCTGGCATGAAGCAAAGTAAAAACTGGCAAAGTGGGAATTTAAAAACAAAAGGATTCTCACAATCACATAGTCAAAAGAACTGGACTTAGAAAGAAATACGCCTTTAAATAAAACATATAAATAAAACACAGACACCGGCATCTATAGAGGCATGGGGATCCCTACATTTCATTATTACAGTAAGGCGTCGTTTTCTTCTTTTTGTTACTTTATAATTGTACTTTTTACTATCTGTACTGATTTATTAAATAAGTAAAGCAAATTTAGGGAAAGAAATAGACTTAAAAGGGGCAGTTCTGCCCTCTCAAACAGTCTAGGAATTTTTCCGATTCCACTTGGGTATCATTTAGATCAATTTTACATTCTTAGATAATGTTATCACTGTTGTTTCATAGGAAGCAAGTGAGAACATATATAAACATCCTAAGAAGTTTTCTATAGCAGCTTTCCCCCAAATTGGTGTCCTCCATGAATTAGGACCGCAGCTCCTAGAATTCTCACTAACCATGATGAAAGGGGAGAATCATCCTGGAAGCCAGAAGAGTGTGAATCCTGCCTTAGGCACAAAACCAGCTGGATGACCTTGGGCCAGTCTCTCTCTCACAGCCTTCGGAAGAAGAAGGCAAACCACTTCCCAAAAAGTTGCCAAGAAAATTACATGGAGTTTTCCATGTGTGGCACAAATCAAAACTGTCTTGAAGGCAAAATGTCTATGGAGATACTCAATCATCCAGGTCATGGTTGTCTCAAAGGTGCCCCCCCTCCCCCCAAAAAAGACGAATGGACTTTCTTGTTTTTTTTCCCTTTGAAAACTTTTTGCTTCTTATCCAAGAAGCTTCTTTGTTTTTAACTGAATGGAAGGAACTGTATTCTTAGGACTCTGAGGGTTGGTTATTAGCACTCTGAGACTCCTTGAGGTCATTTGGGGGTTCGTCTGTATCCTGAGTCATCTGAATCAGAGTGCAAACAGGTGTGGAACCTTCTTGGGACTGCTGAAAAGGCTGCATTGTAGACAGGAAATAGGTGATATCTTGAAGGCAATGAAAAACACAAAAGGCTAGGAATTCTAGGAACTACAACTCCAGCATATCTGGAAATCAATTTGGGGTGAATCTGCCCGCTTGCTTTCATCAAGCTCTCACATCTTTTAAATGCAGCATTTTCTCTACTACAGGGAGATCTGCTGCTTTTTTAACCTTTCTTTTCTCCTCTGAGTTCACAACCATTTCATTCTTAGCCTACATACTCCGCGCATAAAATATAATGCATCCAAGAGTTCTTACAACCCACTGGAAGAGTCCTCGTTGTTACCTACACTAAACTAAACTAAATAGGAAATGCTTATTTTAGAATACAAGTGATCCATTGAACATCATAGGCAATTACTTAGTTCAGAACAGTTTCGGGCCCTACAACACAGTTCAGAAAGAACTATTCTTTTCCAGAACAAGCAAACGTATTTTGGAACAACCAGTTATATATCAGCAAGCTGGCGATCTCTTGCTAGCAACCTACAAACACATTAAATGTTACCAAGACAATGGGGAAGAAATTAATGTAAAGTTAATTACCAGTAGGGGTACAGATTAGAGAAAAGGGATGTAAGGTAATAATCAGCTTGTCTTAGCATTAACCCCATTGGCAAACAGTCTAGGGAAATCAGAAGATTTTTGACTGGCAAGGGGACAAAATCATTTTCATATGCCTGAAGGATTTCTGAACAAAACGTATATAGGAGTGTTCAAAACACAAGAGAACTGGCAAGACCCAAGCTATTTTTAGGAAATCTATTGCTATGGCCTTCACAATCATATATAAAATAAGAATTTGAGGACATCTAACAGGAGCCTGCTTTGAGGTTATGTTTTAAGTTGTCAGGCTGGCAAGCACTATGTTTTGACTGAAAAAGGAAGAACTTCTGAAGCCCAACAGCTCTCCTAATGCTGGCGACTTTTGAAGAGTTGAGGCTGCTCTGTTTTAAAATATTGCCTATTCAGATGCACCCCCAATACAGTCACATCTATTCTGAGGAACCGGGGACCCTGGTTGAGAAGGCTCTTCCTTCACTTAGCTGTAGTTTTAAATGAAATGTGGCTCCATTACAAGCAAATGGCTCTACAAGACCTGCTTATTTGCCCTTCACCAAAATGACAGGATTGCATTGCTCCAGTGCTTGTAGCCCTCAGATTACACGTTCTGAGATTACCTCAAGACAAGATTGCCTGGCCTTGCAGTCTAGCCTTTATCTAGTTTCTCCTTCACAGTACGATTAAAGAATTTGGCTTAGGCATATACAGCATAACACCCACACACCAAAGGCTGCCAGGGAAGCAGATGGTAACCTCAGTGTGTGTGTGTGTGTGTGTGTGTGTGTGTGAGAGAGTGCACACGTGCATATGTATACACATCTGCTCTGTGGAGGAAAGGCAATGCTTACCTTCAAGCTTGCTCTCGGACTTCTCTTCTGCATTACGAACCTCTCTGTGCTCAGTTTGGGCTGGACCAAACTTCTCTGAAGAAACTACCTCTTTTTTATCATCTGAAAAGAAGAAATAGACAAATATTTCCTGGATGGAGCAAAGAAAATGACAGATGTTCTCTGCTCCTGTCCCTGCCCCCCCCCCTGCATTCTCTTTGCAGTTTCTATCCAACTTGATTGCCGAAGAAAAAGTCATAAAAAAATATTTAACAGCATTATAGCCTGCTGGCAAGAAACCACTGCTAACTGCCTAAGCCTATTAAAATGCAAGCCCTAGCCCTGGAGAGCTATGCAGTGGGACACTTATGCAATGAGGCACCTGTCAAGATCTGGCTCTGAATCCCCAATGACCAGAATGGTGTAACACCTGATGCTTAGCAAAGAAGTGAAGCTCCCCACAAGAGCCAAGCCACAGGGTCTACTGTGGCCAATAATTCAGTGCACCCCCTTTCCCTAGCAATGGCTGAAACGGCTCTTCAGTGGTACCCCCACACAAAGAAAAATTGTGATTTTAGGTCAGGGCAAGCTGGAACTTGGGAATTAATCGGTATAAGATTTTACATTTCCTCTTACACGTAAGTATTTTTTTTAAGTGCAAGCAAAGCAATTCATAATTATTTTGCTTGGGATAAAAAATCCACATTTTTTTAAATTGCAGAAGTAGACTTCTTTCTTTCAGTAAAAGCTAGGATGTGACCGTGTGGGAGAAAACACTAGCACAAAGTGGACATTGTAAATAAAAAGATAGAAGCCTTGTGGCAAAGAAGCAGCTGTGAACAAGGCAGGTCCATATAGTAGGAATTTTGAAAAATTCCTGAAAAGCCCAGCTCAGACTTTAGCAGTTTAGGATGGGTGTGGCTTTAGTCGTCTCTGCAGTTCTTCCAGGCGCTTTATGGCACAAACCAATTTCTGTAATAATTTATGTCAAGTGTATAAATGCAAAATCTCAGAAGACCAAGTAATACATTAAACTTCCCTGGAACCAAAAGAAGCAGAGAAAAGTACATACGTGCTTCATTTTCCTTCTCCATGGATTTTACTCTTTCTTTGCCACGTTCAACTACTTGCAAATTGGCACCATTCTTCCCACCCACGGCCTTGTCTCTCTTCTCATTCTGCTTTTCTAGCTCACCATCTCTGTGAGGAGACTGATCACCCTTGTGTGCAACCCCGTCTGGCGCTGGCTTGGGGTCTTTTATGGGCTGGTCTTCCAGCTTTTTCTGTCCGTTCTCTTCATCGCCTTGTTTAGGAACAATTTTAAGTTCTTCCTTCTCCACCACAGCATTGTTCTCTACCAGGACATCCTTGTCTGCTGGTGGCCGATTCTGTTCGGATTCCTCCCTGTCCTGACCCTCATCCACTGCTACGCCATCGCGTGGTACTGGTGGCTCATGGCGATGGGCTTCTCCCACAGGTTGTGCAATGCCTATATGAAAAGAAACGCAGATGACTGTCAATCAAGAACTGCATAGAAAGCAACACGTTTGGCGAAGTACAATTCACGCATATTTATAAGGTGGCGTCTACAGTGCTTTCTGACCAAATAAATGGGAACCGAAAATTAGAATAAGTTGTGGATCTGTTGCTTCTCTGACTTCAATATTTCTAGCCTCTTTCCAGTTCTAATTCTACGCTACCTTGATCAGGCCGGTCCAGTTGTACCTCCTCCTTTGGCTTCTCCTTGTCTTCTCTCTTAGGCATATCCATGGGAACTTTGATTTGTGGCTGTTCCAGCTCTTCTTTCTCATTCACCAGTTTGGGTCTGTCACGGTTATCAGCTACTTCTTGAACTGCAGGGTCTTGATCTGAAAAGCATGGTTAGAAATGATTAAGGAAACAGATTCCCCATCTGGCATAGAACTGAGCTCCCCATTCTCTCTTGTGACTGTATCGCCTGTTGTTTTTCAGTTTTTAATAAAGTGCAGCTGCCGTGGAAAACGGATTGTTAGTTTGATGGCATCAGTTATGCTTGGGAAGAGGCAACCTTCCCTCTTACCCCGTGCCATCTTCCCCATCTATACACCATCGTACTGCCATTTTCCCCCACAAGAAAAAGGAGAAATATGAATGTGAGTGCAAGAGACTCTTTTAAGTGTAAGAAGCGACACTAATCAAATTCTCTCTCTGTCTTAAACACACACACTGTTCCATTTTATAGTAGAAGAGAGAAGTTAAGAAAAGTAATCACAGCTCTTCTGTGTGTGTGTGTGTGTACACACACATACGTACGCACACACGAATAATTGTGCTGGATTGTTAGAACAAACAAAATGCTGCTGTTTGGGATAAGTAGACACTAGATGGCAGCATTGCTCTTGCTCATTTACATGCTATGCATGACAAGCAGAGTGTGAAGATGCTAGGCATGGCCAAGGGAAGTTACCTGCTGGAATTAGCCAACCTAGAAGAAACATAGTAAGGGAGCTGGTTTACAACAGAAAACCACGAAAGAAAGGCAGAGTGAAGAAAGCAGCAGCTGAAGGCTCTCTGGGGCCTGTTTCAGGCCTCCTGCTGTAGGCCTCTTGCTGTAGGAATTGCCAGCATCTCTCTGCTAAATCCAGAATTAACAGGAGGCAGGGTGTCACAGAAGAGGCTTCAGGCTTTCCCAATTATGGCTCCAGTTTAAAAGCCTGACACTGCTCTCTGCAGGAAAGCAGCCTGCAGCAAGGAGGAAGAGTGACAGTCCTACTCCTGGGCTTTGAAATTCTGCAGGTGGATGGGGCAGAGCCTTCTCATCTCCAGCTGCTTTACTGACTAAACGGTTAAGAATACACCCAGCCTCTCCCCACCCAACCAAAGCCATAGACGTTTCCCTTGAAAGTCATTTTTTAAAAAGAGTGAGTAAACGAGAACACGAAGACTAAATCTCCCATTTCCATAGGGGCCTACAATGCAGAAGAGCCTGAGGAATTAGGTTTACAAAAAAAGAAAAAAAAAAGCAGCGCAGTTCAGACTGTTCCCTCACTTCTGGCAGCTGAAGTCACGCCAAGCATTTCCTGCAGAGTTGAAGTCTGAAATAGTCATTCTCACACTTATGTGAACACCCTTCTCCGCCCTGTCCCACTTTCATTTTCGGCTCCTTGTGAACATTAACTTTGCCTCCACCCACACACCTTCCAAGTGGGGCAGATGATCTTCAGCAGGTACACAAGGTAGCCCACGGGTGCCAGGAACGGAACATAGTGGGGGAGGAGACAGGAGGGCTTGGCTTCACGCAGCTGCCTCAGCACTGTCAGGGAGACCAAATGTAAGGGAAAGCAAAGCAGCTGAAGAATTACGGCCAAAGTCCTACTTCCAAGCCAAGCTGGCTCCACGTTCCAGAGCCCTGGGGAAAGATGTGCTTCATTCAAGCTGCATCCTCCTCACTCCTCTCTCTCTCTCTCTCTCTCTCTCTTGTTCACAGCTTAGTCTAAAAGAACACAGTTACTCCATTTTGGGGAGATGGGAGCCCAGCCTTCTCTAACCTAGGGCTCTTGCTATGGGTCTGGATTTCAACTCCCAGAATTTTCAACAACGGCTTCCCTGGCTGGAAAATTTTGAAATCCATACATCTGGAGAGAACCCAGATTAGGGAAGGCTGGTTTAGTCATCAGAGGCTCAGATTAGCTAGACCAACAGGCATCAAGGAGCAAATAAATGAGCAATCTCAAACTATAGCCCCCTTTTTTTGTTCAAAGGAACCTATCAGGGAAAGAGGATGGGTAGAAGAAAACATTACCTAGAATACATATGATTAGCAATATTTGGGTTTCTAAAACTGTTTGAACATTGTCAGGGACCACAACGAAACTAGAACCCACAGTCCTTTGGGATCTGGCAGATTAGCAAAGCATCAGCATGGGGCGCAATTAGAATGACTTCAGAGACTTTTTGATACTTGCAAGTTAATAGAAACTGACTAACTTGTAAGCAACTATATTTTGACAATATGAATGTCTGGCAGCCAGGATATAAGAAAGGCAACCAGTATTTCCAGAAATGCAAGAGGAAGCAAATACAAAACAAAGTCTGTAGCTACAACAATTCCTCAAAGTCTTCTGCTGAAATTAGTGTGACTGGCTGTCCCTGGGCCCCAGAATATGTTGGGGATGTTGTGATTTCAATGGCATATAATGTAGATCGAAGGGCGTGATAGCTCAGTGGTTAAAAATGCTGAGCTTGTCTGCTGGAAAGCTGACAGCCCAGGTTTGAGACCTGAGCACTGCATGACAGGGTGAGCTCCCACTATTTGCCCCAGCTCCTGCTGACCAGGCAGTTCGAAAGCATGCAAACGCAAGTAGATAAATGGGTACTACTTTGGTGGGAAGGTAAGAGTGTTCCATGCGCCTCGGCGTATAGTCATGCTGGCCACATGATTATGGAAAGTATCTTTGGACAATGTTAGCTCCCTCACTAAGAAATGGAGATCAGCACCACTCCCTAGACATGACTGGACAGAGGAGACCTTTATCTTTATAATCAAGACCAGAAGTGGGCATTTTACGGGCCCTGGGACACATCTGGCCCTTTGGCTGTCCCTGTTTGACCCACTTGGATTGTTTTTATTTTGACTATTTGAAAGCGACTATTTCTCCTTCTTCAATTTATGTATGTAAGATAACTTTTATTGTCTTTTTTTTTTACCGTGAGCACACTGGCCTACATTAAAAATGAAATTCTGTTGCCTACTCTCAAGAGAAAGTGTGTATCTATCCAGACACATATACATATACAAACATAAATATATACCTACGCACCTTCACAGCCCTGTTGGTTCGGCCCTCCACAACAGTTTCTCATGGGCCATCTTGAGAAAATTAATTGCCAATTCCTGGTTTAGATAAATTGAAAACCAGAAGTGAGACAATGTAGGCTTAAGGCCTGGTATGGCTCGTTGCCCAGATTATTTGAGAAACTTTCCCCTAAAACAGTGACTTCTGAATGCTGGATCTGATGCTAAATATATGTCAAATCTGATTTCTCAAGACAAGGCCTCTCGTTACCTACTGCAAGATTCAAGAAAGCAAGTAACAGCACTTGTCTCACACACCCACTCACCAGAATACCAAAGGCTGCGAGTCAGAACCCTTCCCGCCTTAAGCTCAAGATTCTTTAGAGAAAATGTGGACAGAATCCTGTAGGGCTCAATGTCCTTAAACCTGGGAGCTTTTATGTGGCAACATGACAATATGATACATTTTGTTTTAAATATGAAATCAATGTGTTTCCATTATCCTTGCTAGACAGGCTACTGAGTTCTGTCCATACCGTTTAGGGACCATGCAGGAGTGGGAACCCTACACCCTTTGGGCCACTTATGGAATATTTCTACAGTTCCCAGAACTCAGCAACATCAGCCACAAAATGATAATTTTCAACAGGGCATGTCTATCTCTTTTACAATTTGCTGCATAAAGCAAATGCATTAGCAGTTCGAATCCCACCAGGCTCAAGGTCGACTCAGCCTTCCATCCTTACGAGGTAGGTAAAATGAGAACCCAGATTGCTGGGGGCAATATGCTGACATTGTAAACCGCTTCGAGAGGGTTGCAAGCCCTGATAGGCGGTATGTAAATACAGTGCTATTGCTATATTGCTATTAAGTCACCGGGAATACCTGTCACACCTATTTCCATAAACCTTCCCAAACCCTAAAAAGAAAATAAAAACATCCTCAAATTTCATTCGCTTTGGTGAGGCAATCATCATATGCCCCAATGGCAGTACCCAGCTAAAAAAGTTGCCCACATCTGGACTTGGGAAATAGAAAGAAAAGAAAAAAGGGATGGGGGCAAATATTAATGGGCGATAAGACTGGCACTGCTTAGCATAAGAGTGAAAAGTTGCTCTCTGACCTGAGAAGTCCAACCCAGACCAAGAAGGCCAAATCACACATGGAATTGGAAGGAGGGGGGAAGGAAACCACGTACATCAATCTTCCCCAAGTTGGTACTTTCCAAATATACATTGGGTCTAGATAAGTGGTGTGCTGGTAAATGTTTAGCAACCGGGTCTCCAGATCCATTGCCGCCACAGTGTTTGCACTACTAGCCACTGAACAGCTAATCAGCATTGTGACTCAGCTCTGCTCTCAAGTGGCTCACAGAATTCCAGAAAAATTAACTATCAGCTCTTGCAAGCCTGTATGAGCTGGCTCCAGCATACCACTGGGTCTACAGTTCCCAGAAAATCAAGCTAGCATGGCCTTTACAAACGGCCAATTGAAACCCTACCTTGAAAACCCTACTTTTCAAACCATATATGTATATTTGGATGCTGCTGGGAACACTGTTGTTTCGTAACTCAGATCTACGTAGCATGCAATTTTCAATCACAGTGGCATATGCTTTCCCTTTGACGGGTCACGTAGGGGGAAAAAAAAAACCCGGAGTGAAGCAGTTTTGAGCCATTAAAATGCATTGCATGCAAACCTCCAAGTTTTCTTCACCCCCACTATGTCTAAAGGAACTTACTTTAAACAAAAATAGTGGATTTCATGCAATACGTGTAAAAATTTGTAGTTGTGCAGATTTACAAGGACATTCTCTCTCCCCAAAACCCTGATTACCAATAACTCAGGGGGAAAAATACAGCTGCAAAGCCAGAAGTTTAGATACAAGCTTGCTAGTTGCATTCCACACTAGAAAAACCCATGGTCGAAGCGTTTAACGAATGAATGCCAGAGACTCCCACCTTATCAGAGGGGAATAGAAAGCCGAAAGAAACAGGGAATGGACACTATCTTTCCTGTTTTTCACAGCATGACTGCTGTGCAGCCAAATGACCTGGACCAGCTTTCAGGCACAGTCAGCGAGTTGCAGATTTAAAAGGGAACACACGTTACATGTATGTTTCCCCTTTTAAATTTAGGGCTTAGTGGCAAGCCCTGGATTAATCTTTATTTCAGCAGCTTCTGAAATAACCCTGGCAGCTTCTACCAGGAATTTAACTTTTATCACCTGGACTGTGATCCTTTCACCTGGCCTAGAATGTTGGTCTGTCACAAGCTGATTTTCTCCAGGTCATTTGGCTAAATGGCGGCTACGCCGGGAAAAACAGAATAGATACAGCGCATTCCTTGTTTATTTCAGCTTCCTATTCCCCTCTGATAAGGTGGAGGGCTTTTGGCATTAATTTATTAATGCTCCAGTTGTGTTCAACAGTGTGGAACATAACTAGTAAGCTTCTATCTAAACCTCTGGCTTTGCATATATAACACAGACACAAACACAGACACACACACACACAAACGTATGCAGCGCAGACACTCAGAGCAAAACAAAAGGGGGAAAAAAGAGATTAAAAAAAAAAGTCTCCACTCTGTAATAAGACAAAGTTGCCTCAAAGCCGTCATTTTCTCAGCAGGAAGCAAAATTAAGTTCATCATCAGGGCGTGAATTAACGGCCTCTCATGCTGCTCGGAAATCTATAAGGGGCTATATGTGGTTTGGAGAGAAACATTTTGCCCAGGATGTGTAATAATCACTGAAACTGTAGAGTCGCCCTTGTGGTCCCTTTGGATAATGTTACAGTAATGTTGTGCCTCTTAATGTTTTATGAGGGGTGCTGGGCTTGACAGGAAAAAAGGCGAAGAGGCTGTAAAAGCTTCTTAGCTTACAAAAACAGCAGGGGAAAAAAAAAAGATCTTGGGGCTCAGGAAGAGTTAGGCAGAAAGAGGGAGGAGTGGGGGGGGGGAGAGATGAAAAACCCCAAATGTTGGGAGTGCACCCAAAGACCAGTGGCTGAATGATAGCTCACACACTGAGCCAACCCAAGCTACTCCTCTGCTCCTCTGACTGCATTAGGGCAGGGTGAGGGAAGGACTTTTCCCACGGGGTTTTTTGAAGCATCCACTTTTATTTTAATGGCCCACCAACCCTGTCCCTCTGGGCTGCAATAAAATCTTATCATGAGTGAGCAACCCTAAAAGCTTTTCCAATCCTCTCTCCAAGAATTTGACAAGGGGAGCAGCTCTGCTCCCGGGAAGATGAGGATTGCGCTACCTGGCCCAGTGCATTACAATCAATTCAGATCTGCAGGAGAAAAATCTTCTGATGCTCTTTGCGGCCTGAAAAGCCACCATGGCAGCTGGTTTTATTTTGAAATATCCCACATAAAGAGCTCCCTGTGAGAAAAATATAACCGCTTTGCTTCATGCTCCTTGCAGTTTATCCTGGCATAATCCAAATAAAGTGCAAAGACAAACCTCTTTGTGTTCTTCAATACAGGTAGTCCCCAACTTACGACCACAATGGAGCCTAATATTTCCTTTGCTAAGCAAGGCAGTTGTTAAGTGAGTTTTGCCCCATTTTACGACCTTACTTGACAGAGTTGTTAAATGAATCACTGCCGTTGTTAAGTTAGTAACACAGTTGTTAAGTCATTCTGGCTTCCCCATGGACTTTGCATATCAGAAGGCCGCAAAAAGTGATCACATGACTCCAGGACACTGGCACCATCTTAAATATATGCCAGTTGCCAAGCGTCTGGATTTTGATCACATGACCACGGGGATATTGCAACGGTCGTAAGGGTGAAAAACGGTCATAAGACACTTTTTTCAGTGATATTGTAACTTTGAATGGTCACTAAAGACATGGCTGTAAGTTGAGGACTACCTGTAAGCTGGAGAATACAAATGGAACACTGAGTTGAAAGGCTTTTCACCAAATGCATAATTTAAAGAAAACAGTTAAGCAAAACACAACGCAACTGTGTTGGGCCCAGAAATTATCTTTTGTTGTAAAGCAAGGGAAATTAGGCTGGCCGGTACAAGCAGAGGTTTATCATTTTGTACTGGAAAAGATGTTAAGGACAAGGTAAGATGAGGAGTAAGAAAAACTACAGGCCCGCTTCCTTTCTCACAATCAATCCCTTAACAAAGCACGTTTTTACTGTTTTAAAATGTTTTTAGTATTTTTAATTGTAATATATTTTTGAATTGTAAACCACCAAGAGTCATTGACTGAGATGGGCATCTATAGAAATTGAATGAATGAATGAAGGAAAACTACAGCTTATGTGCCAGAGATGAAGGCACTTATCCCACAATATCGACCAACATTGCCTCTTCTCTGACGTTATCAATACTCTGGTTTCTATGAAAGGGGAAAAACGTATTAAGAAGCTTTTATTCTTTTCAAACTTTGAGGGAGGAAAAATGAGAGGGGATACATAGCAATTGTTAATTGGAAAACATACATAAGCTTGTTTTTAACTAACAAAGGGAAAGAAATAGCATCATTTTTAATGCTTGCCTATTGAAAAAAGATGCTGCGGAAAACACCAATGAAGTTTGTTTGTTCTGGGTGTGCATGTGCATGCACGTATTTTTTGTAATCTGTTGCCACTCTTGGTCTGGTGGTAATTTTTAGAGTTAAAATTGAAGACATACATTCCTTCAGCTTTCCCCAAGCTGGTGTCTTCTAAATTTGGTAGACTCTTTACCTGTACTGTCATTATCTCCCAATTCATGAGGAACACAATAAATAAGGAAAGCTCAATATCAATTATAGGATATATAACTTAATATATCTGGATGGCATCAAGTTGGGAAACATTGTTCTAGGCCAGGGACTGGATACAGCCCATAGGGTGCTTAGATCTGGCCCGCGGGGTCGCCCTGGAAACAGCAAAGGACCGGCCCACGGTGCCTGTGCCAGTGAAAACGGAGCTCAAGAGGGCTAAGTATGGCCCTCCCAGGCCCCATTTTCGGCTGCGACGGCCTTCTGAAGCCCTCTGCCAGCGAAAACAGAGCTGTTTTCGCTGGCAGAGGGCTGCAGGAGGCCATCACGGCCGAAAACGGAGATCAGGAACCCATTTTCGCTGGCAGAGCGCTTGGGCCACCACAGGCGCCCCGACACAAGTGACATCAAACTGGCCACACCCACCGTGGCCACGCCCAGCCTGCCCCTGAGGTCAAACACAACCTGATGCGGCCCTCAATGAAATCAAGTTTGACACCCCTGTTCTAGGCTAACCTATTATACATCCTGTTTCATTACTTTTTCCATGCTTCTGGAGATCATGAAAGAAGAAAATCCAACAATTTAAAAAGAATGGATTATTTTAAAATAGCAAAATCTTTTCTTGTGGTGATGGGACAAAATATGAGGCTGTTGACATTTAGTAAAGAAACAATTAAAGTAAAATTTCAGCAGCATGCACAATGCCAACTGGTAATCACTTGTGCTGTTAGACGATAAATACAGAATTATAGCTAAGGACATGAAAATAATGGCGTAATTATTGGTAGAGAGAAGGAATTAATTCATCTGATGTTACCCCAGGCTTTTGAACTAATATATCTCACAGTATCTAAAAAAGATGGTCTTGACATGATCACCAACACAAATCTCTCGCCACTGACAAGAGAAATCCATAAGAACTAAGAAAATCCATAGGTACCACATCATCTGTTACTTCTGTCATTCCAAATGGGAACAAGTATAGGGAGAAGACCACTGCTCAGCTCCTATCTCAACTCTAGAAGGAGGCAGTCATGTGGCAGGCATTTAAAAAAAGGGGTGGGGGAATGTTCCTAATTCATCCCCAATGTATGCAGAAAAGTCATCACATAGGTTATTTAGTTGACCCAAATCCTTGATTCTATGCAGGTATATAGTCTGGGCCCAAACCCAAGAACAGACAACAAAAAAGGGGGCAGTGGATAGGTCTGCAAAGGCTTGCCCAATAAGAGAGAGGGAGAGAGAACATACTTTCACCGAGAACATCTGTAAATGGTAACTATTAACACTTTTACAAGGTGACTGAATGGCATAGGGGGAAACTAGTTCACTGTTTTCTCCTGACATGCAGACTGTAAAACTGAACAAAAAATGACAGCAGGGCAATAGCTCCTTTTTCTGTGTCATAGGAACTATTAAAAGATTGTTCTCCCAAAGCACCAGGGAGTGCTCCAACAAGCCAAGCTGTTCCAGCAGTTATTAGAAGCTAACGGAGGAATGGGGTGTAATCCATTTCACACAGAGCTCCAGCTTCTTCTCTGCATAGCCAACAAGCTGGGGGTGGGGGAGAGGAGGAGAAGGCAGAGCGAGACAGGAATGACAAAGTAAGTGCATCCAAAATGCCTATTACAGGTGTAACCTTTGAAGCTCGCACGGCCTCCCTATGCTTTCTCCCCCCCCCCCCAAATCCCTTGCCTGTAACACAGATGTCAGAACGGTGGGCTTTTGCACATGATGGCCGTAAGTGGAACAGACTGACAGCGCACACCAGACACCAAGACACAGCCACATCTCATCAGAGCAAAAAAATGGTAAATCCAAGTGGATAGATTTAAAAAAAAAATGGCAACGGTGAATCACGGAGACCAAATTGTTTTCATTTCTGGACTAGCTGGGAAGAAGATAGAGAAACAGCGAATCAGACCTTTGATATGGAAAAACCACTGAGGACTGGAACAGAAAGAAGGCTCTGAGCAACGATTTTAAAGCAGGGAGCTGCAAAATATTAAAAAAAAAAAACATAATCCACCCAGGAAGACCCTCTGGGGGGAGGGGGTGGTATCTCTCAAAAGCAAAAAAGAAATTGCTTAATTAGATTTTTTTTTTAAATGGATAATTGCCTTCATGTGCTTTCAAAGGCAGCTTAGCAACCTCTTAACATCCGCATGCCCTGTAATAGCAACCTTGCTCTGGAAGGGGTTTTTATACCTTCACAAGCAGTGGCTGACAGTAAACACCTATCGATATGGATAGGTGTGTGTGTAATGGGCCCTTGGGAGTCGTTAATAAAAGCATGATTCAAAATTTCCTGGTCAATATGTGTTCACATAAAAGGGCAGCATTGTAATATCCATAATCTCCAAACCCATGGGGCAGAGTTCAATGAAAGTCTGTACAATTCGGGGCTCTATATCCTCAAAAGCCACTGTTCAAAAACAAAACAAAACCCTAGAATCTACAACAACCCCTGATGGGCAAGGGGTGTATGGTAAAGGCAGAAATCCGAAATGCACAGTGTAGCGATGAGGATGGTCTTAACAAGCCAAACACGAATTAAAGTTGCTGGTGGGTTTTGGGGGGGGGGGGGACTGGGACAAATTCAGAAACAAGCTGGGAAAAGAGTCCCTCTGCACGCTGCCTGATGAAGAGGAAAGCCATGTGTTTCCGCAAGAGGCTCGTGCAAGAAATGAGAAACAGATGTGGGCTGAAAGAGGGGGTACTGGTGACAGCCAAGTAACTCAGAAGCCCCATACGTGGTTTGAATGACAGCATGCAGCTCCCTGGGAAGCAGGTTCTTTTTGCAAAATTATTCCCAACAGAGAGAGGGAAGATGGTGCGTTAGCACAGAAGCATCCCTTAAAAGATAACCTTATAAGGTGTGAAAGAAGGATGGCAGGCTCTGACACCACAGCAAGGAGATCTTCTAACGCTGTGGGGTGAGGCCCCTTCTAGAGTGCCTCAAGAATGGATTTCACTGCTTCACCTGCGGCCTTTGGGGACATTTTTCGTTCATACCTAGCTGAGGGCTTCAGTGGATTGCGCTTTCTTATGCATGGCTAGGATGCGGCCCATTGACCCCACTTGCAAAAGGCTGCAATCTTACCAATCAGAAAACCTTCTTCCATGCCTTGAATACTTCAACACCTGTGCTTTGGAATATGGTTTAATATATCTTACCTTCCAATAGGGACAGATTGCCAAAGTACATTAAAACAATACTCTGAAGTTCTCTGAACTATTCTGGACTTAAAGCAATGTTCTCTCCTCATGTGTCTCTTAACAATCTCCAAGTTTCACCAAAGATCCCTTAAATATTATGTTCTATGGCTGTCAGATTGCCTCAGTAAAAGCATAGAGAGGCACATGTTTGGCTATTTCTCACCTGTTATAGCACTTCATTCTGCTAAGCTACTGACATCATCATGAATCACTCTAAGACCTACTTAAATAGAATTCCAGAAAAGCTAGAAAAAGAGAAAAAAAAATGCAATAATAATCCTATTCTGTTTCACTGGTTCTTTTTCTTAGATTAGCATTTGGAAGACTAGCATTTATAGATCTCCAGATGATTTGCAGTAGATTGGGAAAGGTTCCCAACACTCAAACAACTAAGAATAGGAACAGTTCAAAAACATTTTCCACTTAAAATTACACAACCGAAAGAGAATGTTTGGGAGAGAAAAGAATTATATGGAATAATATGGAAAATATCCTTTTCCGTTCATAGCCTGTCTCTCTGTAATCCTTAGGAAATTTTGTCACTTCTTTTATAGAAGTTGGAATAATCATGATGGAATGCTTTTTGTATGGCCGCTTTGTCCATTAACGCAGTGTTGTCTTCTTGTAATTTCAGTATCATGAAAGAATGTTTGAGGGGAAACCAGGCAAGGAAAGAACTCTGAGCCTTGGTTTATCTAGATCACAAACAGCTTAAACTGGGCATGTGGTCAAAGGCATCTTGTTTCTTAATTTGTAGCCTATGTCTAACCCCCATGAGTATTTTACACCAAGCTCTGATTCACCCTACTAATCTAAATAACAACTGAATGAATTTATCCATGAGCCTGAATTATCAATTAAATAGTACAAAATCTATGCTGACTCGCGTGAGCTCCTATGTTTTCCTTAGCCTGATAAATACACATGCATGGCATTAGTAATGCCAGAGAGATTCAAATATTTTGTTTTCAGTTTTACTGGACTGTTTGTTTTCAAAACTGATAAATGCTTGTTTTAATGGTTAGCTGGTGATGGCCCAGAAATACGGCTGATAAACAAGCTTTTGGGACTAAAATGCATATCAGTGTATAAAAGTGGCAGCAGAACAATTACCTAGTTCCTTCACCGAAGGAAAAACTATGATTGGTTGTTTTCCAGCACAGCAAGCTTTCTTAATCAAAAAAAAAATGGATAAAAAGTTCAGACCTGACACCACACCATAAATAGGGCATGATCTATTCTAGAATAATTATTATTTATTTGCCCACTTTGCTTGCACATTATTGACAATATTCTTTTATCAACCTGAAAACATCAAACTGTCAGGTGTATAAGCCAGATGCTGATTTTGATACTTAATATGCCACTTTTGACCAAAATATTAAAAATCACTACACTTATATTTGTGGAGGGGTTTGTATATTTGTTTATTTAAATAGAGCTGAATCTTTTATTTATTTTTAACAATAAAAGTATTAAAGTTTACAAATACAAAGATAAAAGCCTAATACAAGGAAAGAAAAATATAAAAAGTAAAAGAAAAGTAAAAAGTGCAAAGAGAAAAAAAAAAGGAAAAGAAAAAGGAAAAAAAGAAAAGGCCTTCTGGGAACAGCAATGACAGATTGATCACTACCCTGCTGTTTGCAGAGCGGACAAACATGGTGGAAATAGAAGCCAAAGAATGGATCAGCTCCTTGGAATTTCTCTTCGGATTAAGGAAAGGACAAGGATGACCCATAAGTTTGCTCCACACAGAATCTCCCCGCAAAATTGCAATCTCCAGCAGGTTTGAGAAGTCTGGATGCTTTTTCTTGAGGGGGGGGAATCATCCTCTCTAAGCTATGGTACAGAACTATAGAGATACCGAAGAGACACAGGGTTGTCTAATTCCTCTTTGCTACTTTAGGAAGCTGCTTAATATTAACTTCTTTCAAGTTAAGAACCTTCCGAAGAGCAAGATTTACACCATTGCGAGGAAAATCTCCTTCTACCCTGGATAAAAGAAACTCCAATGTAAGTTTATGGATTATAAAGAAAAGCTTTGCTTTTTTGGGGGGGGAATGGGCAAAAGGGGGACTAGAAAATGGATTTTGGAAAACTAATGGGCTTGATGGAATTGAAAGAATATCCCTGTGGGCTTTTAAAAAAAAGTATTAAAGAATATATGAAGATTTTGAAATTCATATGTAAGCAATGTGGGAAAGTTTGTTGATTGGAAAATAAACAGATGATAAGTGGGGAAATAAACAGATGATAAGGCTGACTAGAGGGAACCAGAGAGAACAAACGATTTCATTTAAAGGAGAAGAGACCCATTAATACAATGCAGCAACACTATTTTACTATAAAAGAAATTAAGACTGGGAACAATGTACTCAAAAATTACTATTTTTTTAATAATACCACAAAGGATACAGACAAACAATAGATTTCATTGGATAAAACAGACCAATTTGAATGTGGATTTGGAGTTTTAAAAATGTTGGATTGCAAAAGCTATATGGAAAAAGTTGCTGTGGATCTGAAAATAGTTTAAAAAATGTCAGAGTAGAAAAATAATGTGGAAAAAGATACCAAAATAGATTTATAGATGAAAACAGTTGGTTTCTTAAAAATTAAAGTGGACATAGAAATAATACAAAAGAAGAAAGGGACGACAGAGAATAAGGTGGCTGGATGGAGTCACTGAAGCAGTCGGTGGGAGCTTAAATGGACTCGGGGATGGTGGAGGACAGGAGGGCCTGGAGGAGCGTTGTCCATGGGGTCGCGATGGGTCGGACACTACTTCGCAACTAACAACAACAACAAATAATAATCAAAAGAGTGATTTGGAAAGCCTTCTTAGCTAGGATTTACAAAAAGAATGTGTGAAACCAAGGAAATTGTTCCTGAGAGGAGACAAAGAAAAATGATAAGAAGTCAACTTATGGACATTTGACGTGTCAGGATTAAAGCTTTTAAAAAGTAAACAGGTGGTCTATGAAATGAATCTATGTCATCAGAGTTAAAATATGTAAGTTGTGGTTTCTGCTAACTACTAATGGGATTTTTTTCTGACCAGAACTGCATGCAACGGTTTTAAGAATCTGTTTACAAGGTGGGTGAGAATTCTTTTGCTTTATTTCTTAAAGAAAGTGATAAGTTTGGATTACAAATGGATTTTTTAAATAGCAATAGCAATAGCACTGTATTTATATACCGCCTATCAGGGCTTGCAACCCTCTCTAAGCGGTTTACAA